>JAQIXX010005831.1:0-13257 GCA_034700605.1 Willowsia nigromaculata
ATCTCGCAGCTGAAGCCCCAATGCTGTTTCCCATGTAAGTCCTGAAGAAGTCTTGCTCTGTGGAACTTTGCAAAATATCTTTGTAGTCGTTCATCCAACTTCCCGTGAAGATTCCTGTATGAGTTCCCCGCAAGCTCAGCGGATCAATTCCAGCGTTCTCCAGCGACTCCCATAACACCTCATGGAGGATTCTAGTTTGAGGATCCATGTACGCCGCTTCTTTTGGGCTCACTCCAAAGAATCTCGCATCAAACTCGTCCACTTTTGTTAAAAGAAATCCTGCATTCGTCTTTCTTTCCTCTGCCGTCATTCGAATCGACTGCTCCTTTGTCCAGCGGAATGCTGGAGGCTCTCGAACAGCATCTTCTCCTTCATACAGCAAGTTCCAAAACTCCTCCACAGAATTGGCCCCGGGAAACCTGCAGCTCATTCCTACAATCGCAATCGGCTCATTGATATAC
Organism: Willowsia nigromaculata; assembly: GCA_034700605.1. Classification (NCBI taxonomy): domain Eukaryota; kingdom Metazoa; phylum Arthropoda; class Collembola; order Entomobryomorpha; family Entomobryidae; genus Willowsia; species Willowsia nigromaculata. The sequence goes on from JAQIXX010005831.1 coordinate 462, forward strand.
ATGCTTACGTCATCCCCATTTTGATCAGTGGTTATCGGATCTCGTAGTCCTGGGATTACTTTCTTCTCAAATATTTCCAGCCAGGAAGCAGAAATTATCTGAGCAAGTCATTGAAATTTCTTATAATCTTTTCGAATTTAGGGTAAATTAATCTAGGTTAATTTATTACCTGTTCACATAGTCCAGGGTCACTGTTCTTTATCGACGCTAACTGCCCTGGGAGATCCTGCATCTCCCCCGAGTTACCAACAAATTGAACGACAATGGGATGAGCATTGGACCTTAAATCGCCAAAATATTTAACAGTTTGGCAAATTGTTTTAATTCAGTAAGCTAGTATCACTCTTTTACAACTTACGTCAACAGACTCTTCTGAGTAAGGCACAGCTTGGTAGCAATTGTGTTCGGAATGTCCCCAAATGTCAGCGAATGGGATTGTTTCTTAAGCGCCGAGCTCAAAATAGCAGTTGGATCTATTAATATGGAAATTGCAATTGGTGAAAGATGGTTACATTAATTGCTCATATTTCCTTATGTTTCTTGTGCTTACTTTCCCCCTTTGTGATGCATTTAACATCTTCTAGAAACGATGTCCAAAGCCGGTTTCCAGGCCTAAACACGAAGAGTGACCAATCGATCAACTCAGTTTTTTCATCCACGAGTGACACAAAATCCTCTTTTGGTTCAAAAAGTTTGTCAGCATTCTCTAGGACCTAGGATTATAGTATTTATAGTAATTAAAATTTATTATAAGTACCTTCACATTTCTGCAAAATTGTTATTTATTATAACATTCACAACTAACCAACGTGCTAGGACTCAGGTACACACACTTCCCAAATAACCGTAACGAAAAAGCGAAAATTGTCGCTCTTACATTTTCCCCACATTTAGATAAACTTGGGGAGTCGTAACCCATTTCCATGCAAAACACAGAGTGAAACGTCTTTCGGAGCGAGATGCTTTAAATTTAAAATGAAACCATTTGAATTGATTTGGCATTTTAATATTTAAAATTCAACCTCACCAATGATCCCTTGCTATTTGGCTGGTGGTAATCAGAGCAATGGTTCGAGTAGATTTTGTTCGTCGAATGGACTCCGCCAAGACCATCGCGTTAACCAAAGAAGCGTCATCCCAAGCACTGGTCAGCCACGCTTGATCCTTTCGTAGAGCTTTAGATGAGAAAAAATTTCAATTAAAATTTCATTTTGGGAATTAAGTTTTAAAATGTTAATTTACAGAGGTAAAATATTGATCGTTTGAAGAAACGAAACTTTACCCATATTTTTCGGATGATGTCCACTAAGCTCTTAAACAAGAAAGTAGTAAACTTTTAATTCTAACGAGACTTTAGTCAAGTTTAAATTTAATTTCCTAAGAATTCAACTCCACAAAATTATCGAAATTTTCAGTTGGTTTGGGTAAGAAATCTTGAAGCAAAATAAACTTTAACCCCGTTTCGCTTTCATTTATATATGGGAAGAGCTTAGGTTGTCAAAGACTTCTGGATTTACCCTAACTATAATTTTTACATGCAAGCTTAAAAACTTACATGTAAAAAGCATAATTAAGAAAACGCAATGAAACTTCCTTCTCCAGTTGGAAAACAAGAAGGATCCTTTCCGTCTTGAACATTTGTATGTGATTTTGTGTTTTTGTAAAATTTATCCTCCTCATTGAGTTCATAAAAAATAATTAGTGCTTCAGTTTTATTACCAAAATGTGTTTGGTCACTTATCATGAAAAATATGCAAAATAAAAACCAAACGACATTCTCACTTATTAGCATTGATTTTTTAATGAAATAGTGAATGTGCGCACACTAGAAATTGATAAGTTGAGACATAAAAACGTAAATAGGAAAGTAAACGAAAAATAATAATTATATTTTTATAGATGTAAAGATAAATTATGTTTACAAAGATGACTTAGCACGATACGACGGAATGTACCAGGAAGCTTTCTCAAGCGCAATGTAATATGGAAATATTTATCTACCAAAATTTCCAAGTTTTGTGTACTACATGACGTTATGAAATGCGTCAAATCTCATTTTCTGTGTTTTTTTCTTTGTTACTTGTTTACTATTTGTGTAAGGTGAATTTCGACCGGTCGATCTCCTTAAACTTATGATGCTTCTATTTAAAATCCCAATAAGAATCCCTAAAAATTGCAATGACCAAGTAAATTACGTAAATTTACAAAGACATGATTTTTCTCCATAATGAGATTGAGAAATTGCAATCATTTATTCAGTTCTTACTGTAAAAACAAGCATATCTCCGATATTATGGAAGATATGCGTAGGTAATTAAGTCCACTTCACGTTCCCACCGTATGTTATAGCGTTTTATTGAATAACAGGTTATTGCGCTTTGATTAAAAAATTGATAAGATTTGACAGATGTAACGAAAAAATTTTATGGACACGACTTCGGGAAAACAGGCTGTAATAATGCAATAATTAATTTGAATAAAATTTGCGCTTTACCTAATAATGGCTTATCTACAAAAGCAGCGAATTTTCATGGGTTGGTGACTATTTTTCCACGGACACTTTTTCCCCGGTCATCCTTTCCATAGGACAACCTTTCCATAGGACAATATTTCCATAGGTCAATATTTCCAGAGGTCAACTTTTCCATAGGACAAACTTTCCATAGGTCAATATTTCCATAGGACAGATTTTCCAGAGGAAAACCTTTCCATAGGACTATCTTTCCATAGGACAACTTTTCTACAGGACAGGTTTTCTAGGCATATCTAGAAGTGAAACGATCTACCAGAGTTTTGCAATGGATCTGGGTAACACAATGACACCTAAAATTCAAGCAGGAATTAGGTTTATTGGTATATTTATGCCTACAATAAGCTAAATGTGGTTTCGTTTCTAGAACACAATTGCAATTTTGTATTGGCATAGTTGTTATTTTATGACCCAGATCCATCACAACACTCTGGTAGATCATTTCACTTCTAGATATGCATGGAAAACCTGTCCTGTAGAAAAGTTGTCCTATGGAAAGATAGTCCTATGGAAAGGTTGTCCTATGGAAAAGTTGTCCTCTGGAAAATCTGTCCTATGGAAATTTTGTCATGTGGAAAGATTGTCCTCTGGAAAAACTGTCCTATGGAAATATTGTCCTATGGGAAGATTGTCCTATGGAAAGGATGACTGGGGGAAAATTGTCCGTGGAAAAATGTGTATTGGAAAAATAGTCACCAATCACCAACCCGTTGAACTCACCCAACATAAAAATAGTCTGAAAGGAAAAGATTGGGGCGTCTTACTGACTGGTTGATCCTAGCACTCGGGTATTGCTGTCAAGTATGCTGGGCTTTGATATCCAGATGATGGAATTGCACTTTTTCACTTGATAGTGAACAGTGTTTGCAGTGATTTGTCCTCCAATTGAAATTGATAAGTTTGAGGAGAACCATTTCAATAATTCTGATGTCCTGTTGCTTCTTTTTATAATTTTAAAAATTATATTTTCATAAACGTGAGAATTCCGTTCTCCCATATTTCCTGCTGCATGATTCTTTGAACTTTCCTACAATATTGAAATAGGCCGGTAAGGTTAGGCCTCTTAGAAAACTCGGCCAGAATTAGTTCAGTAGTGTTCCGACTTACAAGCACAATAACCTTGAAGAAGAAAGTTTGGAGTAGATCGTTGCGTAAATTGGGTTATAAACAAGCCAGGAATTATTACAACGACTCAGTTTCAAGAAAGGGGAGCATTGTTTTTCTACTCAAAGTTATCAGATATAAAGAAACCTGTCCAGGTATAAAAAGATTTAGATTTAACTGGCTCGCTTTCATTCCTTAATGTGGTTCACAAGTGCAATTGTGTGCTGGTATATCAAGGCTTGCCATTTTTTACATAAAATGTCAACTAATAAGAACAACTTGTCATTTTTTAGCCAAAATCTGTTCTATAAGGGGACATGTAAATTCACTAAATTGATAAAGTCCCCTTTGATATGTGCATTACTAAAGTTCTGGAATGACTTCTCGAAACACCTTCATAGAATTCCATAATACAACTTAAGTACGAATATTATTGGTCTAACTTGAGAATAGTACTATCCAAAAACCACACCCCAACACTTAAGAACACAATATGCAATTTGATGCTTTTGAAACCAGATTTTGCTTAAGATACATAAAGTAAGCATGTTGCAAGCACGCGTTTTCGTATGCTTAGCAACTAACAAAGCAAATATTTTCAAAAAAAACTTTAGACAATTTTGACATCTGCAATCGTTTATATTAATATTCGGTTTCCCGTGCGTCTATTCCTAAAACAAAAATTTTCTTACGGGTTTCGTTATAGCAAAATTTGCGTCTCTGAAAATCTTTAGATCAATCTGCCTGGACACAAGTTGCGACTGATCATCAAAATCTCTGCAGACTACTAGAAGTAATTGAAAAGTTCTTTTCTCCTGTTCTATTTGCATCAGACGCTATAAACATTTTCTACATATGTCTACAGGTACATAAGAATTTTTTCCTGGAAGTATAAAATAGCAGTGTAATAAATATCTAGGTCTTGAATTATGTTTTTAGTTTTTTGATGGTCTAACAAGTGAAATGACAAGTCATAGTATAGTTGACTCTATCTACATGCCATGGTCTCTCCTTCATCTTGTCATGAGGGCTTTCATCGTGTCAATTTGCTGTGCCCGTATAAACGTGTATGCTCACAAGGTGCAAAATATTTTCCAAGAATGTCCTGTGGAACAATATACAACAGAGGTACAAATGAGAGTTTCCCAAAATTAAATTTACAGTCTAATACTTAATTATTCTTTCATTTACACAGATTTGTAGAGCCGATAAAAGAGTCACAAGTGGACCCGAAATTGGATTAACAGGTCTTGGATGTTTCACTGTAACGAAACCTTTCATTCTGGGTATTGTCAGCGTGATCTTTACTTTTGAAATAGTTTTGCTTCAGTGTGTCCCTTCGTGAATACTTAGAATATCAATTATAATTGAAAAGTTTATTTGGGTTTCCTATCTATCTTAATTTTTAAATGAAATGGCGATAAAAGTGTCTGACACCTATTTTTCGTGATGTATGGGTGGCTCCCACAAAAAACCGTTTAATTGTTTTGCGGGTGAGGTTGAAAGTATTGCTTGGATTGCATTTGATGTGATTAAGGTAACGATACAAAAAGCTTAGAAATATATTTTTACAACTGTACTTATTTTATGAAACGTGTGTAGCATTAATGAAACAAATACTTGTATTTATCCATCAAAATTTGAAGCACACATAGTTAAATACTTATTACAAAACAACCTAATATGATCTAGTTTCATTACAGATTATGTTAAATATTTTGCTTTCGTTTCATTGGTTAAATTCATGCATAATTAGTAGATACATAAAATGATCCGAGATTTATAATCAAATGTCCTTTTTGTAATACTAAAGGTTACCTTACAAAAAAGAGTAAAAAACATGATTTTCCAATCATTATGCTATCATAACCACTAATTGTTACACCTACTCACAACGTTTCAAATAATTTATAATTATGTTATTTCCATAACATTTTGATACCCCAACTTCCTTATTGATTGTGTTTTTTAATTCTGTTAAAAAACTTTGATGAATTTTTATGCACAGATTGATATATATTCTCTTCTGTGCGTCTTCGTTAACCAATGTGAATTTAAATTATGACACCTAAGTGTGCACATTTTGTCATATCTATTACATCATAGAAAAGTAACAATGTAGAATCAGACTTTCAACTCAACTGCTTATATTCTTATCATTTTTGTTGTCTTGCTTGCAGCTATCTTCATGTCGCCTAGAAACTTATAATGCACGGTTGTTGTTTAATGTTTAACTACTTCATTACTATGGTTAGGGTTACAATTTCAATAAATGCCTTAGAATTCAAGGTTTAGAATCATCGATTATGTATCAAATATTTAAATTCACTGGTTGCATACATTAGCTAAACCAACGAATGTACAAGCTTATCTCGATTTAAATGAACAAAGGATGTGTAAATTGATTCATAATACATGGATTATCCGACGGTTTTCCATATATACTTGTTATTAATATATCTTTCGATACTTATGAGGCATACTTGTTGGGTGGCTTTTGTGTGTGATATTTGTGGTTGTAAAAATTAAGCGAACACTTGATTCTTTAATAATATCTCTTTTGAGTATCTTTTGTCTTTTGGTAGTCGCCTACATTGGCTGAACTACCGGAGGAGTTTAAGTTAACAAAAATACAATTTTGACATCAAATTTTACATTTTGTCTTCTACCTGTGGCCTAATAGAAAAATTAATGCAGAAAATTGCACTTTCGACTCAACCATGTTGGCTATGTAATTTCTTGCAAAAGTGAATTCTTTCGAAGAGCTGGGACAAAAACATGTAACATTTAGGCTTTCGCCCAACTGTAATAACTATAAACTCATAGCTCACATGACTTTGTTGAGTTGTTGTCACATTGTTGAGTTTCAAATAAAGATGACCATAGTGGCCACAAATGTATTGTTTCTCACAGTATCTAAATATTTCATATGGAATCATATTCTAATTATCGTTACGTTATCTCCTAAACTTACAAATTGAATTGAAATAAAACTTCTGGTTTACATTTCCAGAAAATTTTGGATTGCTGGTTTTTTAAATTCTGGTAAGTTCGTGTGGTGGGGGAGATTTACCACTTAAAATTTTACCTGAATTTTAAGGGCTTTCATTTACTTGTTAATTATGTGCTCAGCTGGAGGTCTAGTCACGGATTCTTTGGTATTTAAAGACGCAAAGTAGCATAATCTATTCATCTCACCTAACAGTTTAAGGGTTACTCTGTTTCAAATTGCTCCAGACAAGTTGCAAACAATTTTTATAGAAAACTTGTAAATGAAAGATAGCATACTTTTTGAAATAAAGAGAGCACGACAAAATTAGCTTATTTTAAAACTGGACATTATTTCGTTCATCTATAAATCATCGAAATTTCTTATCTAATAAAACCAATGTAAATTGAAATGACTTGACCTAATTTTTGTGTCATCAAAATTTGCCTCTTTTTCAGTTTTTAATTTAGGTCGTAATATCTACATTCTCATCACTCACCATTCCGAAATCCGAACCTTGAAGTGTTTTTGCACTAATCGGGGTTCCGATGGGTCTGGTGCTCAAAATGGAAGTTGATTGTTGAAAAAGGCTGTTTAGTGCGTTCTTTGGTCCTGCTGCGTTTAGAAGTCCCAATCTTGAAACGATATTATAAGCTCATTTCTGACCATGAGCGGTGAAAGTTGGAATGGTAGACTCGTGTCAAGTCAGGTTGGCAAGCTTCAGGAACTAATACTCGTGGATTTTAGCTTTAAAGCTGCAAACCAAAATATAGAAAACTTTGTTTAAAGAAGCTTTAGAAATGTTAGGGCCCAAAAATACGGCAGTATTTTGTTAGTATCAAAACATCTATTTTTCAAAGTGATTTATGTCGAATAATTGCAAACATACAAGCTACTAAAGAAATTATCAGTGCTTACCTCTCACGTGGAAGAACCAGGATTCAAGTATATCATTGACGGATTTTGGAACAGTTTCTTCATTGAAATGTATCTTTTTTATTAAGTACTGTTATTGACACTTTTGCAACTATATTGTAGCTGCTGAAATGGAGATTTTAAAAATTTTACAATCAAAAACTTAATTTTTCAATGTAGCAAATAATGATCTTAATGTGACAAGAAAAGAAAGCTGCTTTCTTCAGTTCAAATACACAGCTGAAGCTTTCCACACATACTGAAAGTCGATGAAAGGACCAGATGAATATTTGATTTGAATTAGGCTTACGTGCACAACTACGAATGTACGGTGGGGTTTTATGCTTTTAGGTTATGGTTTCCATCGAAATAATAAAAATACAAAACAACTAGTGCTTGACTTCTGTCTTTGTTTTACGGATCAATAGCTTCAATGACAACTACTCCAATAAATACTCCTGTGAAAAAGGCAAGTAGGAGAAGAGTAGATAAACGGATTATTAACTGGGCGTTGGCTCCTTGCTAGCTGACGATAATTCCGGCATGGAGAATTCCCATTAGGCAATAGGTAGCAAGAAGCCACGCCCACCTTTCTAACATATGCAGTATGAGCTACCATATAAAGGGGTTATTCATAAATGATGTCACATATTAAGAGAGCAAGATGGGGTTATTCAGCGGTGGCGTGACTCATCATCAATTCGTTTATGGGAAAGTGTGTGACAAGGGCGGCGGAGGCAGAAATAATGCTTTTTGTGCGAGACATCATTGATGAACAGCCCCTCACGTATAGCTCCTACACAATTGGACTCGCATCCCTAATACTTATTTTCGCGAAAGATTCAAATAGGGAATACTTTTGTAATACTTATGTTGCCAAGCACTGTATTGGCAAATAAAAAATTATCACAGCTTACCTCTTATGTGGAAGAACCATGATTCAAGTATATCAGTGACGGATTTCGGAACCCTTTATACGTTAAGATTTACCTGTTTTATTTAGTACTGTTAACTGAGATAATTGTAACAATAATACAGCTCCATAAATCAAGATTTCAAAACGTTTTTTAATCAAAAACTTTATTTTTTGATGTGGCAAATATTGATCTTGAAAAAATGGCAGGATTGAGTATGGTTTTTAATTGAAAGGAAGATCTTAATTGGCCACAATATAATAAAAAATGGTTCAGGGGACAAAAAAGAAAGCTGCTTTCTTCAGAAATACAAAACTGAAACTTTCCAGCCATACTGAAAGCCCATGAAAGAAAAAGATAAATCTTTAATTTGTACTAGACTTACGTGGGCAACTGCGTAGATACTGTGGGGTTAATGCTTTTATCGTTTCCATAGAAATAATAAAAATACAAAACAACCTTACTTGACTTCTGTCTTCGTTTTACGGATCAATAGCTTCACTGCCCACTACTTCAATAAATACTCTTGTGAAAGAGACAAGTAGGAGAAGAGTGAACAAACGGATTAATAACTTGGCGTTGTGTCTCTACGATAATTCAGACATGGAGAATTGCTATATGGATTTTTAGGGCAAATGACCGTACATACGCTAATGCATAATTACTTTGTTCAATTTATCATAAATGTAAAATAAACTGAAATCTTTTAAAACGAAAAAACAACCTGAAGAAATATATTGATGCCCTGTAAATTTATACAAAATATAAGACAGTAAGCTCGTACAATCCACCGCTTTCAAATATGATAAATAAATCTGATTTACTGAGAATTAACATTTAAAATGAGGATATACGCCATAAGAGGCAATATTGGAGGAGTAAAATAATTGAGTGTGCTTGGCACTTATTGAATGACAAAAACCACATAAAGCTATCTTTTAGATTTACCTTAAATAAAACTATTAGCTTAACTTTACACTACATGTATTGACTTACTAACAATAAGTAAACTAAAATATAATCTGAAAATCTGCAATGAATACAAGTTGTCTTTAATAATTACTTGTTTAAATAAAGAGGACAAATAAACTTCAAATTAAAAGTTCACTTTTATTTTTGTAGCTTTTTGTGCTCCATTAGATGAGCATGAAAATCCTCCTTGAGCTCAAACATTGCTCCACAACGCCGACATCCAATATTTGATTCCAATTTCTTCTTTCCGTGAACGCTGCTCAAATGTCGTTTCAGATTGAAAGTGTTGTAAAATCGGGATTCACAATTCTCAACCGTGCATTTAAATAAACTGCCGTTTATAATTCGTAGTTTGTGTTTGTTTATGGAGTCACGCACCCCAAATATTTTTCCACATTTACATCGAAATTTCGGAATTCCTCCGACGAAAAATTTTTCTGTGAATCCATGCGTGTTTCTGAGCTCTGGTCCATTTGGATTGGGTAAGCTATACGAGATTACAAACATTTATGTTCTTACAATCCAAAACAAACTCACAATGAGAAATGAAAAATTGGTAATTATTCTTACTAAAGTTTCTTTTTCGAGGGTGGTTTCCGGGTTCCCACTTTCACTATTCGGATGACTTTACGGTTAGATGAGGGCTTATCCACTTGCAAATTTCGTTCATTTTGAAAGGCCACGTTATTCTCAACTGGGTTGTCTGTGATATCGTCATGGTGAATACGTTTCATTTGTGTTGATATCAACTTCCCAATATTAGATTCTATTTGAAGCCTTTCAATGACAACAACTGGGGTCTTAGTGGTCAAGTCTACGCTAAGGTTTGCCTTATTGTCGTCATTAGACTGAGTTTGAATCTCGTATGACCTCTGAGAAACAGTATCGTCATTGCCAGGAAAAATTTCAGTGTAAACTTTTGTTTCTCCAATGTCCAATTCAGACTGACATGTATCCACGGAGTCTGTGTGGGGAGAGTCTGCTTCTGAAATTTGGCCATAAGATGAAGTTTCAACTGCTGTCTCCTCCAGCCCATATTGTGTGGGTTTGGCTAGAAATCCACAATTTGATTTTATATTTGAAGTTACATATAATAAGTATATTGTTTATGAGCGACTAAAAATTTGTTTCATGGTTTCGTACTAATTAAATCCGTAGATTTGTCCGGTTCCATGGTATCCAGTGACACTTGAACACATTTGGAGGTCACATTTTCTTTAGTATCCGTGCTTTCACAAATGTTTGCGAGGAAGCGTAAAGTATTTAAGATATTATTAGTTCCGAACACTGATGCCTCCATAGACAACGGTACTACGTCAACATTCTCACACATCCCTCCATGACATTCCGACCTCCTAGAGTGGCGAATTTCTATTTTCTTCAATTGAGATTTCATTAACCTTTTAATTGATAATAGGTCGTTATGCAGTTGCTCCAAATTCTCGAACTCTTTCTCACACTCTCCACACATCATTTTCATTGATTTGTGCAAATCATAACGAGATTTTTCCTGTCTCGCTCCACCTGAGAATCTAAGTGTCAAAGTGGAAGCATTATTCATCTCCGTTTCCCCTCGTCTCTTGGCCAACCCAGATATTTCCCCAAATTCTCGAACACTTTCCTCGTAAATGTGCCTCCAAAATGAAATATTTTTCATAGCATCACTATCCCTATTTGGATTTGTAGTGGTGGTTTCATTCACTTTCACGCCATTTTTAACTTGGACGATCTCCTCGGAGCAAAATGTGCAACAAGTTATTTCCTCCATAATTTGATCTACCACACTTCAACAATAATTGTAAGTATCCCGAAAATTAATTGTTTTGATACTTTATTTATTTGTTTTCTCTTAAGGTCATGCGTTTCAAAATTGTAGAACAATCCATACCATTTTCTCTTCTATACAAGTGTAAACCTTTCTAATAAACTACCACACCCTTTGCCTTGGATATAATGTATTCCCCAACCAAACAGAAGAATAAGAAAATTAATTGAATAAATTAATTGAATCAAAAGAATCAAGAGATGACCCTCCAGTTGAGACCACAAATTAGGAGTATTTACACAGCAGCTGAGCCACCCCAATCCAAAACAAACTGCAGATGAGATCTATAGGAAGCAAGAGCATGTAAACCCACTTTGACAGAAAGCAGATGCAAAGCATACACCACGTGTTCAAGAGAACTGTGCTCCAAACAAAGAGGAGCATCATTCTCAAGTTAAGCTTACAGAGTTTCTATAAATGTAAAGCTTTAAAGAGCATCTCATAAAATAGCTCTCACTTCTCTCACACTGTAGTACGCAGCTTACGTTCAAAGTAATAATCTTTTTGGCATTATGTATGCATATTAACTGCTGCACTATAAATGACTGCTTTTATTCCATATGCATTTCACGGTTTTGCTACCGTGGGGGTGTGGGGGGTATGGGGGTGTGGGGGTTGTGGCGTACGGCCTGGGGTGTGTCTTTTAGTAACTCCCTGCCGTATGCAAAGATATTAATAGGAAACGTTTCATTTCTGGCCTTGTAGAAATATGATTTTCATCTAATTTGTTGTTCAGATCACAGTCTATTCTCTCACTTCTTAAGATTCGTTCCTTTCATAATCTGGAGTCTCATATTTTTGCAAAATTCATTAGTAAAGTCCGTTTGAAAATGGTTCGTCTAATATTGTCACAATAAATATCATTCACCAGAGCTGCAGGGACCCGGCAATACAGTGAGATTGTACATTGGGCAACTGCAAAGATTGAAAAAGTTCCATTAGTTGGTCTTGGGATATCTCAGTTCATGGAAACTAAGACAAGTAATACCTTAATGCCTAGTGGGGCTAAAAAGCAGCGTTTAAATAATGAATTGTAAGTGATTCTGGATTTCTAACTTTTTATTGATCTGTCACAACTTTTGAAAACTATTAAACCTATCCATCTACAAAATTTTAAGTTTTATTTCACATGCAGGGACAAGGAAATAAATGTTTAAATATGTAAAACCTCACTCGATAATGGAACTCAGAAAGTATTCCCAGGTAATTCACAACCAAATATTATAAATAATCTGAAACGTATTTTGGGAGATAATGTTTCAGTGGATATTGAACTGGAAGTCGGAAAGGGAAGTGATATATTGAAACTTAACGCGAAAGGTATTTCAAATTTAAAGTGTTCAGTATTTTGTATTTAGACTTTGTAAGAATTTAAGAAAAAATTATAACAGCAGCATTAATAAAAATTTGACATGATTTAAAGATTTAAAGTTCCTTGACAATGAAGCGCTATATGTCCACGAAAACAGCGTTTACAGTTTTAAGTTTCCCATATTACTGGCACTGGAATGGGAAAAGAATTTATCTCTCAATGGAAAGCTCACAAT
>JAQIXX010005832.1:0-13255 GCA_034700605.1 Willowsia nigromaculata
GACGGACAGACAGACAGACATTCGCCCACCCCTCACCATCATTCTCAGAAAGTACCAGTACCTGGCACTTAATAAAATATCTATTCTCTGGTTTCATGTATTGATAGTGAACGCTTCGCTAGTGGTGATTACACAGATCATCATTCTGATATTCAAAATTTAAAACTTCCACAGATAATTTATTTTTCGCTAGAATATTTTGATCAAGTTGTTAAAATATTAATGTGAATTTGGTCATTTCCAAAAGGAACTGAAATTACAAAGAGAATCTAGATGTAAACAGTGAATTCGTAGCCTCGATGAGCCAATTGAGATTTGGTCATCGTCTCAAAAAAGGATTTATTTGTAGCCGTTGAAGGTGAGGTAAGTCAAGATTAGAGATCCCAGAAGTAGGCATGAAGACAGAGTTCCAAGAGGTGTAGTGCCTGATGATGATGGCGTTGTTGTTGGATTAAATGGTGGTCTCGTTATAGGCATCGGTGTTCTTCCGTCTAAGGGTCCTCCAGTCGCCGGATCCATGTCGTCGAACTCAAAAAAGCCCTCGTTGCAATTTTGAGTTCTACAGTAGCACTTCCAATTCTCAGCCGTTCCCCCATTCTCGCATCCAGCTTCCTCTCTGGTAGAACAACCCATCACTCTCTTACCATTTGTTTTGCCTTGCAAGCAAGAACTGTGTTCCGATTCACAGTCTTCATGATCTACATATTTACAATCATCCGGCCCATCTGCCTTACATTTGTAGCAGTAAAATCCTGTAATTAGTTATAAAACAAAAAATATTCCACATTTATTCCACCACTGCTGAGAAAAACAAAAAGTACCTAAATAGTTAACGAAAATGAAAAGTACTACCTACCTGGAAAGGGATGTGCGGCCATCGATGGTCCAACAAGGCTTAGCACGAGGGTTATCCCAATCAGGATAACCGTGAAACCATTTCCGGATGAAATGTACATTTTTGGACAATGCGTAGTTGTTTACTCGGAACGATTGATTGGCTAAATTATGTGCTATCGTCTCTGCTGCTGATAAATAAGAGTAGTTCCAATTTTATGCAAAAACTTCTGGATGTTTGATGATGAAAAATTGTGATGGAGGAAGGTAAATTGTGAAAATTATGTTTGTTCGAGTTGACAAAGCCATCTTGACCGCTTATGGTTTAGTTGCGTGGTGCCCTTTTCCCATTTTATGTCGTTGATGCAACCGCGCAAATTAGCTGAGTTTGGTCAGTTTGGTGGTTCTAAAATGTCTAAAAAATTAATGTTTTATAGTGTTTGAATTAAAGACTAAAGACATAAATTCGGAGCATTCAGATTGTAGAAATGAGGGTTTTTTTGTGTTGCCCCATCTTCAATACTAGATCTTGAGAATTACGCATCAGAACCAGAACATTGGGGTTTGGATTTTGTGGAGATTTTTTGCATGCAGACGTGTAAATTTACTACGTGCATTAATTCTAAAATGTCTAAGAATATATGGTTTCATGTATTGGTAATAATGAACGTTTCGCTAGTGGTGATTACACGGATCACAATTCTGATATTCAAAATTTAAAACTTACACGGATAATTTATTTTTTGTTATAATATTTCGAGCAAGTTGATAAAATATGATCGTTCCCAAAACGGAACTGAAATTACAGAGAGAATCTAGATGTCAACAAAGAATTTGGAGCCTTGAAGGGCAAATTGAGATTTGGCCATCGTCTCAAAATGGGTTTATTTGTAGCCGTTGTAGGTGAGGTAAGTCAAGATTAGAGATCCCAGAAGAAGGCAGGAAGACAGAGTCCCTAGAGGTGGAGCGCCTGGTGGTGGTGGTGTTGCGTTTGTTGAATTTAAGTCTTTCCTATCCCCCGTCTCCGGATCGAAATCCCCAAACTCATAATGAAAACTCTCGTTGCAGTTACGGCGTATACAGTAGCACTCGAAATTCTCAGCCGTCCCATTAGGCTTGCACCCAGGTTCCTCTGTGGAAGAACATTTTCTCACTTTGACACCATTGGTTTTACCATTTAGGCAGGTCTTCGTCTCCGGTTTCGCATTACAACTATCATCCTTCTCAATCACTGAACAATCAGCTGAATCTGCCTTGCATTTGTAACATATTACCTCTGTAACGATAAAGCAAAAAATCTTAAATATTCAGTCAGTCAACATTTACGTATAAATTATTGAACAAAATTCAAAATAATACCGTATTCAGCCATCGATGGTCCAACAAGACTTAGCACGAGGGTTATCCCAATCAGGGTGATCGTGAAACCCTTTCCAGGTGGAATGTACATTTTTGGACAATGTGTAGAATGCAGCTTTTACTCGGAACGATTGGTTTAGGTTATTTGGATGGAACGTGTTATCGTCCTAGCTAATCATTAGAGTAGCCCCAATTTTATGCAAAAACTTTTGGATGTTTGATGATGAATTGTGATGGAGGAAGGTGAATTATGAAAATTATGTTTGTTCGAGTTGACAAAGCCATCTTGACCGCGCTTATGGTTTAGTTGCGTGGTGCCCTTTTCCCATTTTATATCGTTGATATCTTGGAGCAAAAATATCCCTAGTTGATGTCGCCGCGCAAATTCCCTGCGTTTGGTGAATTCGAAATGTCAAAGAAAACACCGGCTTCATATTGCAATTTTACAGCTCAACGCACATTTTTGAAGGCCAAATACATCGATTTAGTACAGCATCATTAAGAGCTGTAGCACAATGTCCGATTAAGCGAGATTTAATACTCGTAACGCAATAATTACAGTCATAAACATTTTACTTGATGTAATCTCTCGTTTAATAAATTGGTCTAATGAATGAGTATTTCGCACAAAGCGACTGACTCTGAACATTGTGTGGTATAAAATGATTGACATTTTAATTTTGACATGTACAGCTATATTTTACCAATCGCCTTGTGTATATTCACATGATAATGATATGCCAAGGTATCATGCGTATGCTCCTGGGGTTCCTGTGACTGTTCACGAGTATGTCAGGAAGGAGAATGTGTACGATACTGGGGGTGATGCAGGTACTTAAACTTTTTTTGGGAATTTTTGCTGGATTTTGTGATTATTTTGTTGGAAATTCGAGTAGAGAGGAGTGTGCCTGTCAAAGTGAAGCGGGTTGAGGTGAATGAGTATCCTCCTGGAATTCCAAGGACGTTTTATGAGCAGAGGGAGGATGACGAAGCGGATTTGGAGACTGACGAGGAGGAGGAAGAAGAAGAAGATGATGAGGGTGTTGTGGGGGACTTTGAGTCAGGTTTGTTGATTGGGTTGGGTTAATTTTTAAACGTGATTGTGTAATTTATAACTTGTGTAATTCATTGAATTCTACTTTTAGTATTCAAACCACTACATAAGCACACACCTAGTCCTCAGCCACCTGTAGCAGCACCTCAGCAAAAACGTGAAGAAAACAATACGACTTCCAATAATGAAACGGAATCTGAAAGTGAAGTGAACCACACCAGATCCATTCTGGAATCGAGTCATGTCATGGGGCAAAGTGATCGAGAGTTAGTCTTTTGAACGATGTTTTTTATCTCACGCATAATTATTGACAAATTTAATTTTTATAATTGCAAAACTATTTATGTTTTCATAGGCATTTGGCCCAGCATCTAGATGTTCCATTAGATACATCGGAGATGACAAACTTAGAGCTCGCGTTTCACTACTTCAAAATACATGACAGTGATGAAAACCGGATGCTTGATGGGATTGAGCTCATTAAAGTAATGTCAATAAGTTTCATTCAAATTTGTACGTAGTAAATTGCTTAATATTCCTCCTTTGCGTAGTATATGATTCATCAACATAACGAGCAAGAAAACCATAATACGCCGGAAGGTGAAACAAAACCAGAACGAATATTTGGGGAAGATGAGCTAATCGAAGCAGTAGAGCATATACTTGCAGAGGACGATTTGGTATTTGTCTACATTTTATAATGCATTTGTTTTTTGTTCCTCGAAAGTTTTTAGCTATCAAATAATTTCAATTCCAAGAATAAGGACGGATTCATCAGTGCGTACGAATTTCTAAAGTCGTTTGAGAAGCAGCAGTTGGAACACGAGAGACGGCAGAAGGAAGCTGCACGGAAAGGATAGTAACATGAGCGCATGAAATGCGAATTGAAAATGTTACACAATTTTATATGCTTTGTTCCATTGAATTTAAATACAATTAAACAATAACCTATTGTTATTGCATATTTTGAGGTCACTTCTAAGTAGCCAATTTCTTTTTCACAAAAGGTGAACACTGCAGAATTTTCATTTGATTCTAGAAAAATACCAAGTCATTGCAAACTACCAGAATGACACGTTCACAATCAATTTTCGGAATTCATCTCCTATTCGTAATTTTCCTCATTTCTCAAATATTCCTAACGTTCATCTCGACCCACGAGAAGGAGAAGCGAAAACCGTTTGAGCCTCCACCTGGGTTCGTGGTTGCACCAACAAACAGAACGAACAGAACTCGGTCTACTCTCAAGATGGAAAACATTACTGCAAGTGAACGAGAGTAAGTGAAGGTCACAAAAACCCTGTTTCACTTTTTTCTCAATGAAAGCTATCCATTCACAAAATTACGAGAAAATGAATGATTCCGTTGTAGGCACATCAGAGAGCATCTGGATGTGAGTCTCAAGACCAAATCAAATTCAGTACAGATCGACGATAGGCAGCTACAGTTCCACTACTTCAAAATAGTGAGCGATTTTTTAAAACATTTATAATTCATTGGAAATTCCATTCTCAAATGCATCATCTCAATAATCTAGTTCGACGCAGACAGAAACCAGATGCTGGATGGAATTGAACTGGTCAACAGCATAATCGATCAGCATGAACATGGTGAGTTTTAACAAAAGATTGCAATTTCATTCAGGTATACAGGAATCTTCATCAGATAATTTTTTTTTCACGTAGGCGGACAAGTAGAAGCAGAAGATGAGACCATATACTCAGATGCAGAGCTGGAATACATGGTGGACAGGATACTTTCTCTTGATGATCTGGATAACAATGGGTTTGTAGATTGGTACGAATTCAATTTGGCACAGCAGCGGAAATGAGGATTTTTCTCTCTCGTTTTTTATGCATGTATTTATTTATTGGCAAATAAAACCTGTTTAATCAATTTGAGTATGTTTGTGTGGGGGAGTGCATAACTTGATGGGATTGAAATGGGCAGTATCTTACTGACTTTGAGAAAGGGAAAGGAAACGTGACCAGAGGATGAGAGCAAACAACCAACTCGCAAAAAAAATTAGGATCATGTTTTCACATCCAAAAGTTCGTCTTGAATTCTGAGAAGATGAATTAAAAAGTTGATGAATTGTTAGCAAGCTGGGGAAACCGCAAATACTTTGGAGTTGGGTTACTACTCGGAGAAAATAGTTTGTGAATTTGTATCATGTTTGATCTTGATCTGTCTTGCATTCCAATATCCAAAGACGGAAGGGAAATTCATTCAATAACATATTTTGTCGAGAAAGCATTTCTATAGGCTCTTGGTATTTTCCCCGTTCAACTTTATGGTCAGATATTCATGAAGATGTTATGTGAGCCAGGAATTGTGGGGTTCATGGCTAAATAAGGGCAAATGAAACACAAAAATATATTTCTATGAAGTGTGCGTAATGACTTGACTTGCGATTATTCCTAGGAGTTCTATGGCACACGTAGCATAATATTTATTTAATATAATTCGTACATCTGATAACTAGAATTGTTTTAAACAAAGTTCGACTAATATCAAAAATAAAACTTTTGCATATTCCATAAAGGTTTGACACTAAACTGTGGGATGTAATAATACCCAGCATTGGAGCTGCTTCTTCTAAAAATCTGGTTTGCACTTTCAGCATAGTAAGCGTCTAGGTTAGTACCGAAAATCTGCGTTGTGTTTAGAGGTATGTAGATGTATAGTGGTAATCGTAATGAGGCCATCTGAGATGGTGTGAAAGAGATCGTTTGGTTCGTCGAGTTATTGGTTATCGTTGCGTTTTTGGAATCTGGTTTGGCACTCGTTACGTTTTTCTCGTTGGACGTCTGGTTTTTAACTGATTGGTGTGTTTCGAATGGGATATTGGTACTGGATTCTGATGATGGTGAAGTTTCAGGGATAGATGATGATGAAGCCACAGGGATAGATGATGGAGAGTCGACGATGCTGTTGTAGTTGATATTGAAATTGGAGTAGTGCTGGTTGGAGACCGGTACTTGGAGGGCAGGTACTGGTGTAGTTGGTATTATGGGTGATGTGGGAATATTTTTCAAGTAATTGTCGAGATTGATATTAATGGGAATTCGCATAAACGTTGGAACCTCAATTTTAGATTTCTTTGGAATTGAGTTGAAAATATCATGGAATTTTAAGTAATTCTATTTTTACAAACTTTGGTTTCGGTAAAAAAAAGGGTTCACGCATAGAAAGAAAAAATATATTATTTAGAGACCATGCAAGCTCAACTAAACTTCTCATCCCGTCTTCGCTAAACAAGAAAGGTAAATCACAAATAGGTAAATTACTATTGGCTAACTCAATGTAATGTTTTAAGCCGTTCCTTATGAACCCAATGATCTGCAAAAAAAATAAATTTATTGGTGAGTCTCAGATTTATACGGATTGTGAGAAAATACCAGTCAAATTTTAACTTACAATCAGTGCTCTCTCAGCAATCATCATTTCTCTTTTTGTTTCAAAGCTCCATAGAGCCACCAACGTCACGTAATTCCATTTTTTCTTCATTTTTTTTATGGTAGATTTTTGCCACTCTATGTCGTGGTAACATGAAATTCCATCTCCGACATCTGAGGACTCTCCGATATATAGCTCGCATACAATTTCTTTACGTAAAAAGTCTTTGTATTCATCACGAACACGTACAATAAGCGGTAGTGCGGGCTCACTCCACTGACGTTTATCCTCGTTGATAATCAAATCCACTCCTTTCTCGGCCAACATAAAAGTCCCTGCTTGAGTGTTTCCGTTTGGCGTTCGAGGCATCACAGACGCATCAATAACTCTGAGCCCTTCTACCCCTTTGACGCGTAAATTGTTGTCGACCACCTTCCCCAGTGCACACGTCCCTACCGGGTGATATAGGGAGCCAGAAAAATGACGGATCACGCAGCGGTAATAATTGTCGCTTTTGAACGGGTGGTTCTGGCAGTTTGGCACTGGCTTGTGGAATATTGGGGTGTTTAGAGAACTTGTATTTTCGTACAGATCTACTACCTTTTTGAAGCCGTGAAGGAGTGCTTCGAGGTCGTCTGGGTGTTGGAGGTAGTTTGGGTTTATTATTGGGGTGTCCCCTGCGATTTGGTTAGAAAATGAGATTAGAATGGTAGAACCACAGATAGCTTTTTAGCTTCATTTGGTGTTTAGCTTACTAGGATTTGCAGAGGCTAGTCGTAGGTTACCGACTGACTTTGGTCTGCCCAACCACAGCACTAAAAATCTGGAATATGTCGAAGTACAAAAATATGATTGATTATGCGCATGTCTTGATTTTTATAAAGTAGTAGTAGTAGTAGTTTTACCTGGCATCTGTGTTGAGTCTGTGGTATGGGTGAAACCAAACGTCCAAAACTGACTCCCGAATCCCAAAAAATCTGACAAGAATAAGGTGAGGTTTGAATTTAAATAAAATACGAGAACATCATGAAATGAGTACAAAAATACTGACCTGTTAAGATCCCGTGGCAAGTCTGGATAGAGCGAAACACTAAATTGCACTACTTGCAAATCTGGATATGATGGAGATGCGTATGGACTTGTGAAGAAACCCACACCAGCCAGTCCAGCAGGTGCAGCTAACGCTCCATTTCCGTCAATCAGGAACTTTACCGCAGCCTGTGGCGTCACATCTCTGTTTGGGTTTAAAGAATCTTTAAAGAGGAATGGACCTACTATCGTGTACGTATGGTCCTGAAGATTCTGACCTACGGGAAGATCTTGTACCATAGGAATCTGTGGATTTTGATCATAAACTTGAACAATCAATGGTGCACAAAAATAGTAGCACTCACCGCACCGTCTCCATAATAATCGCTTACATTCAGTGCCTGAAGATCATAAGCAGGACCAACTCCAGATAACAGAAGCAACTTAGGAGATCCTATAGTCCCCGCACTCAAAATGACCTCTGCCCTCGCCCATACGTCCGTGTTCTTCTTATGCCTCCTGTAAGTCACCCCAACTGCTCTCGGGTTACCACTCGCACTTTTTACAAAGTTAACTTTCGTCACAAAAGCATACTTCCGAACACACAGATTTATAGCTTTTCCTGTATCCCTGTAAAATGCGCGATATGTGCTCTCCCTCCATCCGTTTTGGGTGTTCACATCAATCGGGGAAAATACCTCCTGATCTGCACCGTTGTAGTCGCCAATTTTATATCCTTTTTCTCTGGCCGCTAGAATTTTGACACTTGCGAATTAGCTTTTTTATTCTGTACTTTAATCCCTCCAGATATAAGAATGTGAGTGTCTCACCATCTATGAACTCTTGTAGTCCTGGTTGGTAGTCATACGTGGCAATGTTGAGAAGTCCTCCTGCATTATAAATCAAACGCTGGTTTCAATTGTCAAGTTTTTGAATGGTTAACATAGAACGAAGAAAAAACTCACCTTTGCCATGATAAATCCCGGCATCCGGACTGTACTTGTGCACTCCATTATAGTCCTCAGACTTCTTAAAATATGGAAGCAACGCTTTGTAGTTCCACTGGGGATCTCCTCCCGCGTCATCCATCCACCTATTGTAATCCTCCCTGTTTCCCCTCACGTACATCATGAAATTAGTCGTTGTAGACCCTCCCAGCGACATGCCTCCAGTGAACAGGCTTCTCTGCATAGAAAGATGTCAATGAATAAACATGTCATGATCACGAATTCTATGATAATGTCATACCCTCCCATCACAATGACCACATGAAAATTGCTGAGGTGTCGTGTGGTAAATCCAAGTATTAGCTGGCTGATTCAATAGAAAAAAGTCCATACTCGGTAACTCATTCAAAATGGAGGGCTCCCCTCCAGCCTCCAGTAGCAGAACTGTTTTATCCTGAGATGCATTCGCTAATCTCGTTGCAACGATCATTCCAGCCGCTCCAGCACCAACAACTATGTAGTCGAAAGCTTCACCCCGACACTGAATTGGTTCGAGATTCACAAAGTCGTTGGACGTCACATAATCCTTCGTTTTGTCGAATGCTACCCACGTGTTTATTGAGAGCGTCAGTGCAACTACTATAACCCCCTGCGTGAACACATTAACTTTTATTAAATAACCAAACAGAATATTTATCAATGTGTAGTAAAGGTAAAAGGCTCACAGACGCCGGAAGAGCTATGGGCCATCTATCTGGAACTTCACGAAGAATAATGTTCACTGCTTCGATAACCGTCATGATGAAACATGAAGAATGCAATGCTGAAGTGAATGTTCTTCAAGCAGAAAACGACAACTGTTCAGATTGTTAACTGGGCGTGTATAACCTGATGCACTGTCCAACTTACAGTACAGTTAACACGCTTGTAACCTAGTTAGATAGATAAATTCTTTGGAGGAAGTTGAATTTTTATGATTGGTATGAAACGTCATTAAAAGCAAATAGGTACTCATCGGATATACTCAATTGTGAATGATAAACATTAAAAAACTTCATCGTTATAATAAAATATTAATTTTATTTGCTACAATTTCGAGATTGCAGGTTTAATTTTGATTACAAAACTCGATTCATGAGGTGTGTTGCAGATCTTATGCGCGTACTCGAACACCTGCGCTTCATTTGGTATTTAACAAACAGACAGGTACATAAAGTTGTTCCTTGACTGATAAGAGCTTACGAGGGAAATACTTGTGAGAGCTCTAATTCAAGCTTATACTAAAACTAAAGCCTTTATACACCGTTCTATCCACAGATTATGATATTTGTTCGCTAAAATTAATCGCGAGTTCACAAATAGAGTGGTAGCATGTTATAAAACTCATTTTTTGTGAAGCACAGATCTGTATCTGTGTATGCACCATTTATTCATTTCTGTAAAGCGTGAATAAGCAGAGATTTTAAGAATTTGATTATGATAATGCGTGCTTCCTGCATATATTAGCGATCTGACTAAAATTTAACTGTTTTGTGCGTGAGTGGGGGCCAAGTTGTGTTCCAGACAACTGTTTGGCGTTCTGACTATGAAACTGGAATTTAATTCAAAAACAAGATTGCACAATGGAACATTCTAATTTTTTGATTTAACGTTTTTAATGCCATACCATTTCATAGTTCTCTTTTTCTTGTACTATTGTATTTGCATTGTATAGGTGTTACTGTGTGGAGGCATTGTCCAAATTTGTCGTCTACTTTCTCTGGAGACTCCAGCTTCGACAGTACAGCAAATACTTCCGGAAACGGGTATTGTCAAAAGATATCTTCGATTGATTCTCAAGTAGTGGTTGTGGACCACAACTTGTGGTCCACTACACAAAAGGAAAAGAGGAAAACAATAGCGGAAACACAAACAGTGTATTTGAGCAGACAAGATTCAAATAGAAGCAACGAAACATTTCATTTCAAAGATGCTTCAAGACTCATGAGTCATGTACAACATGCCAATATATTGTAGATATTTTGCCATTGTTGCTATTTTCGAATTAACAGTATTTGACATTTGTGTATTTTGTAATTAGAATCGTGTGAACTACATACTCGCGTGTGTAACAATTTAGTACACATAAGATAAGTATAATATTCCCAGTAGTTCTGCAGAACTCGCTTGCTTTAGATTTGTCATGAAATGTCAATTCTCGCAACTAGTAAGTGTTAATAAATAAAAGCTGTTTATTGGAAAGAATCTACTCAAAATATTATGTAATAGTTTCTTACAATATCGCTACATCAGCAGTATAGAATGTGCGTGCAGGAAAAGATAAGCTGGAACAACGTAGGTTCCATCATCGAAAATGAAACATGCATCACATGAATAATGTATAGAGATATTGGTATTTAGTAACTTGAGCTGCTTGTCAACAGCAAATAAGAAATGCTCTGAGAAATATCTATCATGGGAATCAACGGAGCACTGAACTAATAATGTTAATAATAATGTCAAAATCACTGAATGCACATGTCGATGGACAGATGGACTCGTGGAACGTAAGATGCTCTTGGAGTAAGAAAGCAGAGGCTGCGGAACGCATTTTGGCTTGTAGGGGACCAATACTAAATTGTATTAACATGGGGGGGGGGCTAAAAAGTTCTGCTTTTGAAAAGCAAATTGAATATTTTACCCTCAATTTTGGCAAAAATTCCAATTTAAGCCAAATGTTTAGGCTTTTAATAATTTTTCAACAAAACTTGGCTGATTTGTGCGTCAAAATTCCTTAGTTTGGGTTTGAAATTGAAACTATTATTTTCCTGCAAAACAAATGTGGTTTTATTTCCGCAAAATGAAAAAAATAACTAAAGTTTGCAAAGCCAAACCGTATTTTTGGTCAGAGACAGCACAGATTCTTGAAAATGGAAACTACTTACGTTGTTTGGAAGCAGAAGATGACAACATTTGAAGGAAAATATGATTTGGTCGATGAACAATTTTTTGTGCATATTTAAGCCCCTAAAATCCCTACTTTAGTGCATTAAATCACAGATTCTTATGAAGTAGTTGTTTAAATAACTTAGATAATAAATTGACCTTTTGCTAGGTACTGATTTTAGACTTATAAGTAATTTTACCACGCCTCACACACAATACATGGCTTTTGTTTCATATGACCCTGTTTTGTTAACAAACATGAATCCTTCGACAACAAAACAGGGTACTATGAAGCAAAAGTAATATATTTTGTGTGAGCCCCGCATACCAAACTTAAAGCGCCTGTCGTAGTAAGAAACTTTTTTCATACATCTTTTAAAACAATGCAGTCCATGCCTTTGTTTACCGGGTTTGTCACCTCACTTCAAGGACGCAGACCAGACCAAAGAGTCAAAAATGGTAAAAAGGGTGCAACAACAGGAATTTAAAGATGACGACGAAACGATTAACAGTCTATACCTCAGAGAAGTACCAGCAAGTTCCCATGAAATATTCAGGGTTCAAAGAAAAATGTTCAGATTTGGATAAATTCTGGGAAATTTTATGAAAGAGTGTAATTTAGAAGTAAAACTTATATTTACACAACAAATTTTTGAAAATATTACTTTCTCTTGGCCAAATTCCAGTAGGGGACTAGATACGATTTTCCCCCACTTGAATTTTCCAGTAGGGGACTGGTCCCCCACATCCCCTACGGTTCCGCAGCCCCTGATTACAGTAGGTGAGTTTCGGAAAGATGGATGGTATAAACTACAATAATTTTAACTATTTATCACTAGTAAAGAAACTTTTGTGTCTGATAACTTAGGTGAAAAAGATATAGAAAATGACAAGGGTGACAATTGTTCAATTAAAATGTTTGGTGTACATAAGGAGTACATACCATTTACTTTTGTATTTGTCAAATGTACATAGACACAATCAACTAGTAATTATTTAATTTCGTTTTAGATCGCGTAAATAAGGCACAAAAACATTTAAGGATTATTACAGACACCTTTTCCGCATTTGAATTGTCCGCTTTCTACAAGAAATCATTGACATATTCGGTACGTTTATATTTAACCAGTCTACCAAATTCGTTGCGCTCCCTGGCATCTTACAGGATTTGAAATTTCAGTTCAATTAAGTGATCTAAATTAACACTTCTTGTACATATATGTCCCTGTCACCTCCAAATACGGGAAACTACTGGAATAGAATAAGATCCTTATTTATGTTAAGTGTACGCTACTAAATCATCTCTCCCGTACCAGCTTCTTCCTTAACTGATAGCAGCATTAAATACAGTGCCGATAGTCCTCATGTAAACACATGAGTGATATAATTTTGATGCATGATTTAATTTTATTTAAAGTAGAATTTGTCTGTAGGAATGGAGTATAAACTATAATATATTTACAGCGTTTTGTCAAATAGGTTAAATATGCTAGTCAATGGCTACTGCTACAAAGATTCTTCCCAATACTGAAAGCGTCACATCCTTCTATGCTTTAAGATTTAGAATTTTGTTGACACATCCGATGATTAGATGTTGAGAGGTTCATGATCAAGATGAAACTCACTTTCCCCATTAAGCCTACTGTTTTACACGCATTTTGAATTGAAGAAATATCCGAAATTGTCCTAATGAGAAAAATGTCATATT
>JAQIXX010005833.1:0-13247 GCA_034700605.1 Willowsia nigromaculata
AGGACATGATACTTTGAGGCTTCTTGACTTACCCAAATTGTCCACTTGACATGGAAGACGAACAGTATCTCCGATGACAACACGGAACTTCTGACCTCTCGAGATAAACTTGGGTGTCACCGCAGCAATCTCCTCTTCCTCTTCACCACGAACTAGAAACGAAAATGAAAAAATATATAAATTACATTTTATTAACAGTTGTTGGTATTGTGCACAGAAAAAGAAATTGTCATTGCCCATCCTTTTATCATTTATCAAGTCTCATGTATCTTTTTTACTTCGAGCTAGGAAACAATTAACGAACCAGTTTTACTTCCTTTTCAATCACTTTTTCCCGTTTCTTGACAAGCCACCAAGAATGGGCAAATGGGCGAATAACCATTGGTAAAGTTAAGTATATCAGAGACAAAGAGCAATACAATTGTATATATTTCAGTTAACATTTTACACAATGTTTGTTACTATGCAATTTTTTTTAAATTTGTTCTAAATATAACCCAGGTTACTATAGTCAGTTATCTAGGTAAATTATATATGTATATGCAGCTAATCGTTTTCTCTGGGCAATTCAAATTGAACCCAAATAACCGGTTTTGAGTTAATGAATAGTCAGTTTGGAGAAAGGAAAGCATGATGCATAAATGCAATTTTTTATGAGTTTCCTGACTCCTGACTTTCTGCTGTCTGCGTGCAGACAGACTATACAAATTATTGCCTACCTAACACTTACAAGTTCATGCCATAGTGATCCAAGATTTTAATCAATGGACATTTTTCATAGGCTTAAAAATATTGAAAAATAAACTCCTTCTGCAACTTTTATTACCATGTGCCATGTATATTGTTATATGCTTATCTTGCAACATAAAAAGCTAGGTAAATAAATTATAACTCTTGTTTGCGCGCAAGCATCATCAATGCTGCCAAGTAATAACAGGTCAGTGCAACCTGAATTGTTTCTATGAGAAAACAATAAACTTTAATTAGAAGCTGTGAGAATGAGAAAAAATACAAACCTAATAAAAATACATTTAAAAGATAAATTCTGTTTCTGTATTTACCTGAATTTTAAATGGTCAAAAAAGTAGTAATTATTATTATGAGGTGAAGTTATTTATGGTTATTTATAAAAGTCAACGTAGAAGGGAATTTCAACTGCAAAAAAACAACAAAACGATGTTCTACTTCTTTGGAAATATCGTTTTCTTAGTTTAGCTCAAAGTGAAGGAGTGGATTTCTGGTACCAGTTTATTTAGTAATCTTAAATAACTATTCATACCTACAAGAAATTAAACGAAAGAACACAGAATACAATAGTCTATCACGTAGCAGGGAAAATTGGCCTTTCTCTAAGGTTCTCATTTAAGATGTGAAAAGGAGGCTATAAACAAAAATTTGGTTGATTCCTCCTTATTTGGATTTATTTGCAGATGCTGACATGGCTTTATTTTATTGCCTTGTCACCGAGGTTGGATGATGTAGGAATGGCTGTTTCCGTCTTCTAAGTAAATAAAAGCGAAAGTAAGGCATTTCCGTGTAAAAGAGAGACTTTGCAGAAGAAAATTGACACGGAAAAGGTGGGAAACAGATAGAGAGTCGGTTCTTATTTGGCCATTTTCTCTATAAAACTTTACTACTGCTTCTCTTTTTTAACCATTGTTTCTTTATTGGAATAGGAAATAAAAATAAGAATAAACCAGAAAGGTATTCGTAGAAGTGTTTGCTTTGCTCAAATTTCACTTCCCTTTCACATCAACAGTGTCAACAAAGGTTCTTTCCTTTCCTCTAAGCTCTCCAATTTTCACTTGTATTAAGAACTTTTGGAAAAGACGGAAAAACAACATTTTTATCCATAAAACTGATTAAATGTCAAATAGAAGCAGGATTATATTACTTTTTCCACAATGTCAATACAAGTAATTGGATTGTTATTTGTTATTGGGAACGAGTCAGATTTCCTTTTCCGTTTTCAATGTAAAAACAAATTAGAATGGTTTCTCAATAAAACATTGTATGCTGTGGGTGTCTAAAGGTAACCTTAATGATGCGCCCGTGCATCAAAGATTTCCCCGAAATATTGAAAAAGGTATCGAGTTTTATGTACATACAATTTCATCGAAAATGGTAAATGCATACCAAAAACTATTGTCAGCCCATTGCATTGCCCCATTTCCATAAAGTGAAAATAGTAAGCAAACAGTCATGGATTCATGTTTAAAGTTAAAGTTTGAAAGTATGAGATAGTTTAAATTTATGATTATATTGCGATTATTAAGAAAACAAGTCATTCCTGCACTTAGAAGACACCAATAAGTCATAAATGTGAGAGATACAGAATTCAGGGATATAATTCACAATTCACCTATTTCTGTCATTTCCATTATATTACCATAGTGCTTTCTTGAGAAGTGCATCACAGAATAATGCGGCCAGTTCACCATTTTTTCTTTTAAACTTTCTCATTACAATGAAATGCATCAACATGACACATAATATTGAATGTATAGAATTAGGCAAAGGGGAAATTATAAGAATCAACTGTGAATGTGATATCCTTCCGTTTTTCCTATTCATGTTGTTTAGAATGTTCGTGCATACGATTTACCTTATAGTTTTACCACATCTCGTATGTAAGAAAGATGGTTTATCAAACACGTAGGTCTAATTTTTATAGCAGCATAAAAATACCAATGTAAAAGTGGTCGAAAATAAGGCTTACACTACCCAAACCTTAAGCAATCAAGTCGAACATTTCAAGGAAAGTAGGCAAGTCCTTCAACGAACATTGCAATGGACACAAACATTTATACAGTCTATCAATATGATCAACGAGTGTGATGAATTTGATGGCATGCTGGTGAAAGTGATGATAACGTAAAAAATCTACTGCTCCAGTTTCTTTTTATCACTTCACGTAATATCTTTGCCATTAATATTACGAGAAGTGCCTACCTGACCCAATTCATATCGACACTATCAACCACAAAACCACACCCTCTACCTATGTGCTAAAGGATTTTTTCGCGTAATATTTTTCCCTCGTATTACTTTACCTTCCATGTTTTCATTGTCAATGCTTACATCATTAAAAAAGTAGTGTGTTACTTCACCCACCTCAACCTTTTGTGTGAAGTATATTCCAACAATAGGTATTCAATTCCCTTTTGTTTTAAATATCAGCTAAAACAATTACTACTTATCAGCTCATTAAACATTTTAGGAAAACCATATGCTCTTATCAGATTACTTATAATTAATATACTTTTCCTATGTCTGATTATTTTACAGATATTAAAATATCTAAAGTGACAATGACAGTGTTAACAAAAAACACGTAGAATGCCATACATTTTAACATTATTTTTCCCCCTATCACCCCCACTCTACGCTAACCTTCTAAGGTCAGCGCATAATACGTTGAAGAAAAATCGAGAGAAAAACTTTTTCTATTACTGCGTTAAAAACTAAGACGTTAAGAGCATCAACCCAGCTTACTTAATAAAACGGAAGTTGATTGAAAGTACATCGATTATCGATTTCAGTTAGATTCACATTCCATTGCGACCTCATCATGCGAATGAACGGAGGGGAGAGAGGCAGAAAAGTAGGAGGGATAAAAAAGATTAGCTTTTTTCTTAAAAAATAAATAATATATCTATTTGAGCTTTTCGTACATGAACATAAAAAACCTAAGTGTATAGTGAAAGTAAACAAGAGTGAAATGATTTTCTTGAAGATCAGGATTTTGGTTTTCACGTTTTCTGCACTTCGATTCATTTTTTCGGTCTTCCACTGCTATGCACTCAAGTTTTTGCTTCACTTCCCTTCTCAAGCATCTTAATTCTGATTTACAGTAACAGTGGAGCAAACACGTATATTTGGTAGTTGATACCATAACCAACATCATAATCATCATTCCAATAAATATCAGATTTATTATCTATTGCACGTTATCTGGATAAACAGGAAGTATGGTTCATCTTTTGAAAAAATGTTGAAAGCTATTGCAATATAAAAGGAAAAAGTAATGTTTGACAGTTGTCATATTTATAGGAGTTTTTTCGTGTACTTGACTTTCATGAAAGAACTCTCCACTCGACTTGCTTCCAGTAAACATGCTTCGTATTTGTTCCATGACTGACCAGCATGTTTTAAAGTTAGTATACAGCCCAAGTTTGCTTTTAATTAGAATTATGGCCTTATAAGATTCAGTTTCAGACACTTGAAAATGGCTAAGAAAACAACACTAGAAATGTAAAATGTTTTTGGGGAGCAGCTGTATGGTGAATGTTAATTGAGGCATTCTAATGACTGCTTTATAATATTGTCAATGATAATCAACAATTTTAAAGTCCACTATCAAATTGAAGCATATCCTACGAGCTTTTATTTATGATTAGCTTTGCTAGTTGCAGGTAATCCAAAAAATAATGATGGTTTTGCATGTATCATGAAAGCTAACTCTTTCAAAGCAGGTTTCAAAAGTTTCACTGTTCGTTAGTCGTTGATGAATTTAGTTATTAAATTAATTCTGTATATATTGTTTCCATTTTCTCTTAGACAATCTCTTCATACTCTCCTGAAAAGTGGCGCTTCAGATAATTTTATTCAGTGTTATATCTTCATTGACAAAATGGAAACTGAAGTGTGCAGCTATAGGTAAACTTTCCCCTTTTCCTGTTTAGATGAAAATACTACGTAAATGATATCGATTGTCAATGAGGAAGGGAATGATAAAGGACACCGGGTGGTGGTGGGCAATGGACACTAATAAACTAGTAACAGACTGACTACTCAGTGACTCAATGCAAGTCTTGTCTCATCATCCCAGGAGTAAAACACCAGAAAAAGGGAAATCCACAATCCACTCACATCCCTACTGTATCCACAGGGACTGCCAATGCGTTTCTTCCCTCTACTGATTTGGGGTAGAGACCCAAAAAAGTCCGAGAGAAAATTAGGAAAAAATCCGTCAAAAATAAATGCTATTATCCAGTAGAAGGTTATCTTATGATTTCACATACAGTATTGGTTCCATTTTCACGCGACCTTTCACTAAATCAATGATTGCACTGTTTAGTGCTTACTCATGCAATAATGATAGTAGCAAAAACCACACGAGTTATATTAGTAGCATTAGTTCCGAGCTCCGGCTACGACTTTACGAAACGTATTTGCCGTGTCACTGTGGGAATACTACCAAACAAAAATACTTTCTTCACAATGTCAATGTCACTCTTTCAGAGATACAACCATTGCACTAGCTGACTTGAGGGTGATAATGACGGGTCAAATTATCGCATGTGCTATATTCTGAGTTGAGGTACATACTGAGTCATAAGTTGTAAGACCGCAGTGGTAGTAGGAATCAAGATTTTCCAGATTACTATTACTCCTTCTTCACGGCAACTTTTTCGACTTACGTTAGTTTCTGAAAGATTCCCCCTACATCATCGGATTTTTTCTGTGGATGGGATTTTTTTTCCCATTGACTATTTTCCCAATTTTCTCTGGATTGCAAAAACTTAGATGAACAATGAGATTGCTAAATTCCCGAAAATTAAATTATGTCATGTGCAATCACATTTTAATTTACTATTCTTTCATCTAAAAATGTAACATCTAGTCTAAAGGATTTTTTCTACGTAAGTTTTCTTCGCTCATTTCAAAGCAATTCAGATAATGATAAAAAATAAATTGTTACAAATCAACTGCGAAAGAAGAAGAGACTGATGTGTTTTTCACATGGGGAGATCACCGTGACCAAAGCAGTGCCCGTTTACTTACCTGAAATAAAACCAAAAGTTTACTTTTAGAGGCTTTTCGTAATTATTTAAATTTAAATGCTGATACAGAGCCATAATAATCATCATCGTACTTTTCAGAAAATTTTCAAAAAAAGACAGAAGTTTCTAGGATTAAAGCAAATCAATAATAATGTAATGATGGTGCAAAATTTCATTTGAGTTTTATAAAACATCCACAAAACACATTAACCATTATAAATCAAGCTACAAGCTGTGTGTTACTCAAGAAAACGCCTAGTTTTCATGCATGACTACAAAAGTGTAATGACCAACCATATTAAAGACGTGTTTACAGCCTTTTTATGAACATTTTTCCCAAATTGTACTCATGATGGATGCCTAGAGACGAGCCTAACTTCATCAATACAAGATTTGTATTTTTTTTACATTTTGGTATTACAAACAAGTAAAAGCATATTATCAAATGCCAAAACTCACAGTAGGAAGAAAACATGAAAGGTAGGAAGCTAATGTACCTTTTACCTATTTTACATAGGATGTGATAATAATATCATAATTTTATGCTTTTTATTTTTCCTGTCTTTACATTTTGTATCCAGTGTTCCTGTTTACTTTTACTTAATGTTTAGAACTTTCTACTTTTATGTGATTATTTTATTTGTTTCAGCAGAAAGTGGTTTCCTTTAGAAGAATTCTAACCATCTTCCATGTAATTTCCAAATTACCCATAATACATTTCAGGAAAGAAACGCAAGACGGGTCTAAAATAATCAAATGAGATCCGTTGTAATATATAATTCTAATTTTGCAATTTCTTCTGTAAGTTATAGTTACATGCCCCCGGTAGTTTGAGCAACACAGTCGTTACATTTTATTGTTTTTTGGAAGAAACAACTTCCCAGATTACTAGTTCTGCCAAAATGGCAAGACATTTCACGTTACACACCTGCCTTTAGCAATCACATAACAGAGCAAAGAACCTTCTCTGTCATTCAAAATTCATTTAGCACCGCTAAAAAATAATAAATTAGGCAACAATAGAAACGTAATCCATAAATTTGAAATGAATTCTCGAGACATAAGGAAATACTTAAATTTTCCATGTAAACAGGATCTATGTAACTAATGGTAAGTGGAATTTGCAAGAGAATACATAACATACTAAAGATATTTGAAGCCAGGATCATTATCAATTTCATTCGACTTATTGGGAAGAATATTATAATACTTTTGTCTCTTTATTCAATTATAAGAAATTGAATTTTGTCTTGTGTTTCTACCTCCCAAAATTGATAAAGCTATCTAATTTAAAAAAATAGATTTTGAAGAGGCATACTTTATATAGGGTGCAGTCTTTTCACTACACTAAACCTGTCATACGGTTTACCGGTAATCAGGTCATTGAGCCAGTGAACCAATTAAATGGTTCTAAGAGTAAGCCTCTTTACTCGACTCTATTTTTATATTTTTTCCATCAGCGCTTTGCCTTTCATATTTTATACTTGCACCGTGCAAGCTAAATATTTGTACAAGTACTACGAAACCTATAAACCATGGATAATATAATAATATAGAGCCGAGAATGTATACCGTACATACACCCAAGTCAATTCTGACTAGCAGATGAAAATCTTCGCAATCACTTTTATCCAGCTTATTATTATTCCAAGAATTTGCACGGTTCTTCATGTTCATCCCTCTACTGATCCTATTTTTCAGTTGGTATCTTTCTGCGCTGTGTTGTCACAAAGAATTGCTGGGTTTGTTACAAGTTGTTGGATTGGACTTCCTGCCTATCTCTATTAAAACTTTCTCTATTACAACATATCTTTTACGGCTTCACTCTCTATTTCTATGCTCAGCATCCACGAGTTCTGTGTAAGACCATCATAGTTAGGACTGGAAATCTCTCTTCCCCTTTTACTTCCGTCATTAAAAATGTTCAGTGAAACAACAACTGGGAGTAAAGAAATAAGAAAGAAAGTGGAAAAGTTCTCTGTTGCTTTGGTTCCCGTTTCATCATTTTATCTTTTTCCGTTAGTCTTGTGCAAGAAGTAACAAGTAAACGTGCGTCCTCCAGTTCATATTATGTGCATATCATTCGGAGCATAACGTATCTTGGATTTCTTATCCTAGGAAGATATATGCTTTTGCTATAAACAAGCTAGTACATGCCTCTAACCTCTAGTAAATTCGAATTCGAATACATATAGGTAGTTACCAAGAAATTAAACCGCTCGTAATGTCGTTTTCATGAACTGAGAAATTGATTGGTATCCAGAATTGTCTATATTAAAGTTTAGTTTTTACATTGCGGTGTAAAATCTAAAAATTTCTATTTGACACTATTACAGGGAACCCGTAACAAATTTTTCAGCGGATTTGTAAAGATAAGTTGGTTTGTGAATCAACTTGTTTATATTTTGAGAGATTGAATAAATCGGTCATAAATTTTTATGCTTCAAAATTATAGAAAAGTCGTAAATATTGAGTTTCTGTTTTGCAAAGTGACCTGAGCTCTTATTCAGGCTATTAGTGCACACTTTTATAGATTCAGGTGGGATTTTTGCACCTTTCCGTTACCCTTAACATATGTAAATCGATTTTACTAACATAACAACCTACTAGCTTAATTTGACTCTCTTCAGGTCCCTATCTATTGCCTTTTCTTTTCAGTTAATGAGAGTGGAAATAAAAATATTATGTAAGAAATTTTGGATAAAAAACGGTAGCCAACGAAGCAGGAAAAAATCGTTACATAAACACAAACATACTTTCTCCTACTTCCTTGTTAGCTCACTATTTACTTTAGTTTTCTCTAGGCTATTACGCCAGGCTTACTTCGCTTGTGTATCTTTCTTTTCTCCTATTTGGTTGCGTAAGTTTGCATGTTTGAAGAAATAAAACAACTTTTTACTTTCTTTTCCTTAAGACTTCTGGAAACACAAACACACACTACTTTACTGACTGGAAAGAGAAAAAATACACAAAAACGAGCGTATACTGTCCATGAAAGTTAGTAAATTGTTTATGTACATGGAAAACTACAATTCTCTGAAAGGAGAACAAAGCAAGCAAGCACATAGTTTTCAGAATGAGGGATTATTACGTTAAAAGGTGTACACTAAAATGATACACAGCCCGTAACAAAAGAAGTACCCACATGATAACGAAAAGAGTTCAAGAACAAGATATATAAAAAATGAAAACAAAAAGTACTTTCAACAGAGAAACGGGGACACTATACATCAAGCAGCAGGATTTCGAGTGCTTATTAAACTCATAAATCTTCTCGTTCACAGAATGGCGATACAGCATCTTTGCAAAAAGATGCCATGTCGTTCTCAATGATAAACGATGCTCCTTACACTACTTTACTTTAATCACTACTACGACCACCGTCGTTAACTATGTTGCAAGTTACATGGTCACTGTTTTGCCAATAAAATGGTGAATGAGCTTGCGGAAGTTTTTTCATGGACCCGTTACTCGTCATTGTTCATTATCGTCGCAATCAGCAAGTTTTTCAAATAAATAATATTATCAAGATTGTAACAGCATAACTTTGTACGTGGACCAAACTGTTTTATCCAAAACCTACGATTACTGGTACCGATAACTGGAAGGGTTTTGGAAAACTCAGTTTGGGCTTGATACATATAACCGAAATATGTGCAGTCTACAATAATGTAGTGGCGAAACAGATTTGGACATTTTGTAAACTCTTTTATGTTTCAAATAAGACTTTGTTTACTTTGGAATATTAAAAGTTGCATTGGTTGTGTGAGGTGCAGTCACCATGCAAATATGTCTGCTTAAGCTAAACTGGCACTGTATGACTTGAAAACGACCAAAACTATTCATTCCATGAAAATTCATTGAGTACTACATTCACAATGCTGTAATGGTGATGGTGCTACGATCCCATTCGAGGTCTATGAATATCAATTCAAAAGGAAATGTACACATTCAAAGGAATAAAATCGTCAAACGTGTGATCCCAATTCCACACCTATACCACCCTTTTTACCTCATTCCATTTTCATTGTCTGTCAACTCATGTTTTAGTGATGCATTGAAAAACATTGGAAATTCCAAGTGAGGTTTATCATCAAAATTCGTCTGGCTTCACAAAAACTACGAACTGAAAAAATAGACTAAAGACTGCCAAGAAAAGAAGCATTTGACTTGAGAATTGATAAACCATTCCATTGATCATCATTCCCATGTATAATTCAAAGAGTCGTCGGAACAAGTCTGCACACATGCCTACAAAAAATCTTGCTCTCTTAATATACAATGGAAATACTGGAACTCCACAACATCGGAAAATTACATTAAGTATCATAAAAATTCACA
This sequence comes from Willowsia nigromaculata, assembly GCA_034700605.1. NCBI lineage: Eukaryota > Metazoa > Arthropoda > Collembola > Entomobryomorpha > Entomobryidae > Willowsia > Willowsia nigromaculata. The sequence continues at coordinate 10,128 of JAQIXX010005833.1, forward strand.
AACTTGCCAAAACATATACTCTGTACGTGTGGATGTGACAACAACAAAAACATATTTAGGTTGGTTGGAGCTTTCGAAAAGTGCTGAAAAACCCAATGACCAACCACATGAAAAAACGACTGAAACGATCTTGATGGTCATCTGAAAAGCCATCTTTCCATCTTTTACTCGTAGTACTCCAAAAGCAAGTGGCAAAAATATACGAAATATCTCAAAATGCCTGATCTTAAGACATGTGAAGAGTCTATATTGAATTGGCCTAACCTAAGCTATATAACAATGCGCTCAGGGCACACAAAGCTGGAAATATAGAAGCAAAAATTGCGTAGTACGACTCAAGTTACCACTTGTCTATTGTTACATAGGTATTACAGCAAGTCTGTCATGCAGACCTGACCACTTTCTCCGAGAAATTGTCAAAGCGAAAATAAGAGCATATCTGAACAAATCAAAGCCCAATAGAGCAAGCTCGTTTACAAAGACGTCTTACTGGCTCTGTGTGAAGGTGCTTTTTGATGTTTGCACTTTCCAAAATGTTTTTCTTGTGTGAGTAGAAAAGAAGGAGAGAATGTACATATTTTCGCCTTCTTGAATAAATTGAGAACATTGAGAGCAGGAAGCACTTGAACGAAGGACATGGTTTGTAAATAAAAATAGGCATTCACAATTCCGTGCATTTGAGAAGAAAAATAAATAAATTCGTCATAGGAAAAAGTATTTTGTGGTGGTCAGCAGAGAAACGAACAAAAATATTTTTTGTTTGGCTTTCCATGAATTGCCTCTTTAGACTTTCTTCCCACGAAACACTTTAACTTTTTTCTTTAGAGGATCAAGGGAAACGCTTGTTATGGCATTTTTCATGTAGATTTCCTCTTTCTTTCCGTTTCATCTATTCTGTTGAAATCTACGGAAAACATTCTTCCAATACTGTACTGTACTATATGTGTAGTGTGTGCTCTTGACCAAAGTTGAGACGCTCTATTCGAGATTTTTCTATAAATGCCATAGTGGCGACTACATGTTTGTCTACCACTTGATCCAAATTTCATCGAGCACTCAAGGGAAGGCAAGTTATCATAATAAATGACATTAAAATATTGAATGTCCATGGCATTTCCCGGTTCTATACATCCACAAAACATAACCGTTTTTCACTCAACGATTTATAAATTGTTTGCCTTTTAAGGATGTCTTTCTTCGAGGGATATTGACTGCGTTTGTCTTGTTAGTGCACTCTGAATCTGACTTTACAAACGGAAAAGCACAAATGGGTTTCTGCTACCATTCACTTCAACTTAATGTGGCTATTTATTTGCTTGTCTATACTATTACATGTATTTGGTAAGTTAGGCTTAAAATTTTTATAGTTTTAGTGAAGTGTTAGCATAGTTGTTTAAAATCATAATTTCTCAATCTCTTTTAAACCGTCTTTAAAATGAAATACAAACAGCGAGACGTTCAAACACGAATGATAACATATAGGTTTTAGACATAAAAATATAACAATATATAGCAGGAATCTCTGCTGAGGGGATCATTTTGTACACAATCATTGTCTTCCTTCATTATAAATATGTTGGCAGCATATAACTGCTAACTCATTTTCCGATCAACTTTGGAGCTTGAATCTCCCAAAACATATGAATCGACTTGAGTAATGATTAGGATAGGTTTGTTTGTTCTAGTAATCAGTGTTTCAAAGTTAGTAAACATGCAATCAATCCTGCTCTACACTATTCCCTACACTTTGATGAAATGACCACAGGCAAGATTAGGTTTGTAGGAGCTATATAGTTTGAAGTGGGAGCTGGCTGATAAGTCTATTACTTGAATTATAGCAATTTTGCCATCGTGACTGCCGTATTAGGTCTTTTTTGGAGATTCGAAACTGCAGGGTACTTTCTGGACGGAAAACGTAGAAAATAATGGAGTTATATAGGCTCATCATGGATGTGTTTGGAGGGAGGAAAAACGGAAACTGACGATGGAGAGCTACTGGCACAAAGTGCATGGTTTTTTCTCATCTTACATGTTCTGCCAGCAAACAACCAATTAGTAGCTTCATGCAGCCGTGCAGTTAGGTCCTAGAGAACGTTGGATAGTCAGAGAGATAGAGAGTTTAAGAAAGATGAACTAACTAACCACGAAATCCAATTTAATGAATTCTTGAAGAGTACAAAGCATAATGTACTTGAGATGTCGTCATACTACAGACCATGCAACTAAATCGGTTTGAGTAACAATTTACACTATTAATAGAAAATAAAAAGTAAGCAACAAAAAAAGCAGGCTCGAAAGTTGTGAAACATTCTTACTGGTGACTGGTCTCATCTTCACAACTAACTAAATGCTAGCATTAAATACTACATTAAATACGAAATGTCAACTCATGTCGATAATCAGAAAATCGCACACGTAAAACTTTGTTATCCATTTCATAAATTGCAAAAAATGATAATTGTGAGACTTTGGACACTAGTGAAGCATATATCATCAAAATCTAACAATTTATTTCTATTAAAAAAGGGGATTACTTACTTTTGTGTGAAATTTGAAGGTCCCCAAGTAACCAAAAAATCCACTAAACTTTTCCCTAACTTGCAATGGCGATAGCCTTGAAATAAAATTAGCCGTAAAGTGCGTAGGATGTCAACAGGAATGTGTACCTTACACATATTCACTACAAAGTTCGTGTTACTAAGGAAGTATATCAAAGGTAACAAAAATTCCGATTATGGAAAGAGATCAGTTTCGTTGAAGCCGTCATTAAAAAATTTGGCACACAAAGCATATTTGTGTTCCTTTCAGGCGTAAAAAAATTATACGCAATACATAAATACTATGCCTACAAATTTAAAAAAGATTACTTTGACATGGCGTGATATAGCGTGTTAGCAGTAACTGTATTCGTTTTTGGAAACATTGGTGAGAGTTACATTTATACCCAACTCTTACATAATATGCAGTACTTCCGATTCCATCACCAAGATATCAAAGACTCCCTACAGAGCAAGACGACTGACTATACAAGCTGAATAAATTACTTCTTTCTCTTTGCTTTCTAGAATTGTATTTTTTATAAGTGTATTATTATGTAATAAGTATGAGGGAAAGCGAGAT
>JAQIXX010005834.1:0-13245 GCA_034700605.1 Willowsia nigromaculata
TGTCCTATTTTGCCAAATTTTTGTGCATATTTGCATGCATATTTTCTCAGATTTCGTGCATATTTCCTCGTTCTCTGCTGATGATAATACTTTACAGGTTGTCTAAAAATTGATGTTGTAGTTTCTTTCGTTATAATAATTTATTATGATATAAATCATGATTTAAATTCATATGTAGATCAAATGTACAGCATAATTTTTAATAAAGCAAGTAAGCCTAGGAAAAGTTGACCGGACTTCTTACTCATATCATAAGGAAGTGTCCTTGTCGGAATCTTTGCAAGGATTGAGACAAAGGCCAGATTATACTTGGAAATCTTCCTTACTTCTTCCACATCCACGACAGCACACAGACGAGCTCTTTAGTTAACTCTCATAACTCAATCCTTAGTTAAAGCTTGTAGAAAATGTATGTTTCCATGAAATATTTCAATGTTCCAAACATAATATTTTCGTAAAGTTTTGTTTAGAAATTCTTCTAGCCACAAGCATATTTTTTGAAGCTCTCATCCTTAAGCTTCAATTGTGTGTTTACCACAGTGAGTAATTTAGTCAAATTGTGAGATGTATCATTCCATCTGAAGCACTCCGCGACTTCACACTTCATTCTGTAAGGTCAACCCGACTTCTTCTATATATATTCAGAACTCATAAAATGATAACCATGTTTATCTTGAGATGAAATGTTCTGATATAAACGATTTTGTTCTGTTTAAAATATAACTGGATTGTAGTTTTGCTTATCAATCAGAATTACGATTAAAACGTTTATTTTATTGCATATTAAATATCCCAAACCGGGTTTATATGCCATATATTCGTTTTAACTTTGTTTAAATAGGTAAATTAGAGCTACTGCAATGCATTTTTGACTTATGTTAATGCATCTTAGCTATATAGCAAATTGGTTAAATCTGTAGAAAATTTGATTCATAAAGCTTAAATTTATTACACTGCGTGTTTTCTTGTCAGTTTAAGGCAAATAACAACTTCATTTTATGCGAATCCATGTAACATCATCACATGTTGAAGAAGCCGACTTGCATGAACCTGAGCACGAACTTGAGAATATATGTTGATGCTGGGTAAATGTTGTAGGAAAAAAGCCACATTCAATAAGGTTTAGCAAGTTCAAGTTTAACTTTCTGGAATTTATATTTCCTTATTTGTACTTACTATCTTTCGCCAGCCGTTTAGTTTTCCGTCGTATAATCGAAAATCCAATGTCTGGACTAGTAGTGTGTATTTTTTTGCGAAACCAATGTTGTTGTGCAAACTGTTATGATTCGTGTTCCACAAGGTAAAATCAAATAAACTTATTTCATAACAAAAACTGCCGTAAGCAGTGCAAACTAGTGTATTACATATCGGTTTAATGTCGAAACTCATTACATAAAATTCCATAGTAGAGTATATTGTGTGTAGGTGTGTATACGTGATTGTATATTTGGATTTTCTCATGGCAAAGAAACCAACCAATTCCTAAACTGTCACGTTTTTATCATGTGACTTGTATTGTAAAGCTTCATTCAAAACAACTGAGAACTTCCAATCAGCTTTGTAGAAACTTGATTTGGCAATTTGGCATGGCGTAGGAATACAAAAGATCCAGACCAAAACCATGTAGTCTACTTTTTGTGACCTTGGTTATCAAATGAATGGACGAATTTATCTGAAAAGTACATTTGAAAGATGGTAGGATCCTGGACTTAAGTGAAACCTGATTGTATCTTCATAGTTATGAATTTCGTTACCTGATCTTTGATTAGGAATATTCTAATAAATTAGGAAGCCAGCTTCATGGTGCGAGTTATGTTTTTCCATTTGGCTGTGAATATCAGTGCATTCAGGTTTTAATATTCCCTGGGTTAGAGTTTGCATTTTTTTATACGCTTAATTTCGGCTTAGAAATGTGTAGGCAATGTGAGGGCAATAATTTAGATGATTCTTGATTAATTTTGTTTCGTGTTTATTGTCATTAGATAAATACATTTGATATCCACTCATGTACTTAAATACATACTTACAGCAAAGACGTAGGTGTCAAGAAAAAATTGGGTTTGTTATCATTAGGCATTTACTCAGTTTGAGGTTAAGATCCTTTCAGAAAACTTGGAATGACTTCATTAAATAAAAGCATGCTTCGCGATATGAAATTGTTCAAGTAAGTTCTAAGGCTTTTTATTCGCCGGGTTTTAAGAGAAAAATGTTTTTGACAAGCAAACTAAACAATATGTTGTTTCTCCTCTCCAATAGGTATTAAAATTATGATGTTTGCTGTTCAAAGAACTTAATATATTGTTAAATGTTTTCGTTTTCGGAAATAGACGGAACTTTTTAAAACTTTTTTAATTGCCAAAAGTTCTCCTACCGAATCAATTCCATTAATATGACTTGTGATAATGGAAATGTCTTTTCAAAAGGCATACATTTATTTGTAAACAGAAAAACGCTGAGAGGTCACCTTTATTAACTGAAATAGTCAAATTTTGATTAAAAATATGTTAACTTTGATATAATAAGTTGTACAATAACTATGTTTCAAAATCTTTTTTCAAAACATAAGTCTTTTCCTTTACATAATTAGGTAGTTTATCACCCTATGTAAAGCTAGAGAATAAACGTTTTAAAATAGCATCCATGATCTTCTTTTCAACCTCACATCAATGAATTTGTTATTTTTCAAAGCAGCGACCAAACTAGTTGAAATTTTGGGATTACTCTGCAATTTTAGGGTGACAAATACTTATTCCTCTTATCAAAATTAGGTTTTTACCATGAAAATATGAATGGAATTGTTACTTGAAACCAAAAAGGTTTGGCACATCATTTACTTAAGCTTAAACAATGCCTGACTACAACAAGCCAATTGAAAAAGTAAATTCATTATATATTACGGTGGAGCCATATATAATTGACGCAAATGTGATAGCTTCCAGAAATATTAGAAATATTTTTAACTATGTATGTGTGTTTGGGTCGATGTGAAGTGGGTTATGATGGAATTTGTTTGTGTTTTATTTGCAATTACCTATTTTGTAACTTTAGTCTCACGTGCACAAATGGAATAAAATGTGTGGGCATAACAGGTACAAAAGAACTCTGTTTTCTACACCTCCATTCCAATGATCCAGAATGATGTCACCTGACTCATAAATTGTTTGCAATCTCTTATGTAATCTGTGCAAAATAATAGGTTAAATCCATTTGTCAAATCATAGGTACAAAAACGGTTCCAATGTGCATGTGGCTAGCCATTTTCCATTATTTTGAATTCTTGAATTTTTCTCCAAGCATTGTCATTACAAACAAAGGAGGTGAGAGTTTGATTTGCCTACTTCTTTAACACATTCTGTGACATCTTTATTCAGCATTCTTGAAGTAGTCCGCTGTGATCTACGTCACAACACAATTAGTTTTGTATGTATATCCAAGTCCCTTCTGTATTGTTGACGTTTCCATTATGAACACATCTTTAGCCAAACACAAATCGAAAACGCAATGTCTGACAGTTGAATGACACCTATAGGTAGTTTTATGAAACGAATTTCAGATGTTTTGACATTGTGTTCCTCAATAAATGTTCTGTTGTCTCTGAGCGTACTACAAAAGCGACAGCTTGTTAGTTGTCGCAAAGTAAGTTTGGATTGGAAAAGTCTCAAAATGGTGAATGAACTAACCTTGGGGAATCTGTAGCATGTGTTCAATTTTAAAGATAATAAAATAAAAATGACATGGAATCCATTTCTCCGACTTGTTTGGAGGGCCGCAGCTTCAAAAAGCATCGCTCGCTTTCTCCGTTTCTATGTCGCAAGTATGGAGTTTGTTGGAAGATAGGAGTTGTTGTATGTGGAGTCAAGGTTTTCTGTGATGACAGCAATACACCTTCTTTGTATGCATCATTGCATCTTTAAACAATTGAATAGACTTGTACAGAATTTGGGTTTTATCTTGATAATGGTTTTGATTTCTTGAATAAAGCATCCTGAAAACGATTACTAATGCTGCTTTGGGCACACATTTTGTGACGTCAAAACTCGCGGCACCTTTAGGGGATGGCATCGCGCAGGACTATCAATTTCAGTTGATCCTAAACAGATCTCATGATTTTACCATCTAGACTGGGGCAATATTTGTTTTGATTTCTTACAAGTGGGGAAAACAAGCATTAAACCGTCCTCTAACATATTTCAAAGTATATGCCCCCACATAAGTTAAGGTGTGTTTGTTAAGCACATTTATTAATTTACTTTTAAAAGCGCAAATCTGTAAAGGAGCCCAATTAGTGTGTCTTATCAACTACGCGTGGTCAGGGAGATTCCCTACAAATTATGTGTTGTGTCCTAACTTACTACTCGAAAGTTAGGATGGATGTATATGTTCTAATTCAGTGATATTATTATATTTAGGAAGTACATCACAAAGAAAATGCTGCCTGGTTTTATTCACATTTGCAGACAGTAACAAAGCGTTTGTTGGACTGAGGCAAAATTTGGCATTTGTTTTCAAATTTATCACTTCCATCTCTGGGACCAGCACTGCCATAGTTTCATGTAGGCCTTCAGGCTTTGTATTATGCACAACGTGTGCAATCCCCTTTGTTTCTATAACAGTAACAAAGAGTTGTGTTACGAAAAACAATGCACCTTGTTTTCAAGAGAGCATAGAGTTGTTCACTTAATGCACGCTCTTGTAATCCGATTCAGCGTCTATACGATTATTGCTGAGCCGAACGTTTCAGGTCAGCGGAACAGCTAGCGAGAAAATTAAATTAAATTTTGTATTCACGCAGAATATGCTTTGCAGTAAAGCTTTTAGGACTCATCACTACCCTATGGGGTCATCAGATGTCTGAATGTTGGTGAAAGATTTTTTTCCGAACACAAAGCTGTAAAATCAATGTGTTTGAGAGTGAAAGTAGAAAGTATTTATTCGATTTCCCTGTTTCATTGAATGGATTCATTTTTAGTCTGAATTTTCGAGTCTGAATGGAATTATAACACAAATTTACCTATATTTTGGTTTAATGTGTCGCCAATGTTACAATAAGTTTGTATGCTGAAGAAATCTAAAAACGACCGCAAAAATTAACGAATGTGAATTCTTTCTCCGCCTACAATAGTTGCATTAGCGTGTCGTATCAGATTCTTTCTCTACAAAAATGCTTTCTTTGTTCTGAAAGAACTCCCATGAACTTTATTTATTTATATTAATGTCGTAGGACAGTCTTTTTCTCAAATTATAAATTGTGTTCCACAATACAAGAAGCTTACCTCTGTCTTCAGAAAGTTTTACAGTTTTGTCCACACAAGGAAACTTGAACCCAATTCCCAATAACGAATTCTCAACCAAGTTACAAGATCTTCTCACTCAGATTTTTTTATTACCCCTATCTCCTAATAACTCATCAAATTTCTTCGTGTTTAAATAAACGTAGGTGATACTTTACTTTGATTTATGAAGATTTTAAATTGAAATTTGCTCTGAAGAATTGTACTAGCTGTTAAATAAATGTTTATTTTTATTCCGTCGGTTCGCACATTTTTTTCGCGTCTTTCTTTATTTGCAATTTACACAGCACGAGTCTTTCATGTGTTCCATCATTGCATTTCCATTTCTTTCAGATTAACCTGTTCGGACCCCTGTCCGTTTTATGTAGATACAAAAGGTAGAAATACACGCAGGATAACGTAGTGAATGCAAAGTAAAGATTCAAACTATAAGTCATTTGATCTATGCATATCAAACATGAGTTTCGCTTAAAGTAACTTATGCATTTATTTTACTTTCATGTATACTCTTCACCAACCTGGCACCTGACAAACTTATATTTTATGCAAACACTTGCTACGTCTTTCACATGTATGCTCTAGAATACCCGCATTTGCATCCCCCGGGATCACACGTATGACAAAATCTTTGAGTTTTAGAGTTTACTTGTCAGCTTCAAACAGCATGTTTCTAGTATATTTTCGCTTTGAACAAAAATCTCCATACAAAAAAAGTCGACTTAATTCTAGAAACAAATTGCACTAGAGACAAAAGCAGCAAAAACTGAACGCCTCATCATACTATAGAAATGACGTGATAAATGCACTGTTTTTATCACAGCCTTCCTGTCAGCAAAAGCGAATCACAACTACGAGAGATTTGCAACTTTGCAACAAACCTGTTAGTAGCTTAATGCAAACTAAATCAAATAAACAGCCAAATGATAAATTATATTCAAAATTACACTAGAACATTGCGAGAGGGTAGCAACAAGCATGTTCTGAAGCTCATAATTTAAGAAAATCTTGCTTTTGAACATTTTTTATGTTACTGTTAATTCTTGAACAGCTTCTAATGGATTAACATCATGTTAACGCCATCAATGCAAGTTAAATTAGCGCTGTAATAAAATATTCACAAAAATCACCTAGAAAAGTTTAAATTATGTGAAGCATCAGTTCATTCAAGGACATTTGAGGAAATTCTTGCATGGTATGGTTAATAAAAACTCCAAAAATGAATCAATTATTGAGTTCAGTTTTAAGACATATTGAGTCAATAAAGCAGATCATCAAAATCGAACATCAATAAATATATCTTGCGGTACAAGTTAATTTTGTAAATCAGATGTTAAGTAATGTGATATTTCTGCAAATCTAACCTCACAAAACTTAAGAAATCTGGTTCAACCTACACAAACTATTTGAAGAATATCTACTTGTTTTGAAAACTTATAAATAATGGAAACATGAGCTGTATGTTAATGCAACTATAAAGACCTACATTTTATACAATCTCAGGGAAAATGTTCAGCTACGCTATAGTAAAGGAATTCGACTTTCAACAAATCATTGGTTTATATATATAGGAATTGTACATATTGTTATGAAATCATTGTATAAGTTATAACATCTACATGGGGTCATGACTAAAATAAATACATATGAATTAGAGTAGGCACTGCTATATATGTTTGCAGCCAATTGTATACATCAGTTTTATTCATTGCGTAAACGTATGAGATAAATTTCATTCTCATTTGCTATTTATTAAATGCAATTTCAATAATGTGATGCCTTGAAACAGGATATAGAATGAACCACGTTCCAGATTCCGCCATTCTTTTTGCGGGGAGTATTTTTGTAATAATCTGTAAAAGTAAGAGAAAAACATACCAATCCGAAATTCAACCAACATTTTATGAATTATCTACTTTAGATCTTAAATTTTTTTTAACTGGAATGAATACATAACTGTAATGGCAAAAACCTGAACTAATGTGGAGGTAATTCTATAAAAACTGTCGTAATAAGTTAAAACATGCTTTGAAACCAAATTGAAAAATTTAATCACCGTTCTAGCAATGTAAATAAAATCGGTGTTAGTGAAATGCTTGTTTAAAAAATTGATCATCAACTTTCTTCTACCTTTAAACATTTACTACTCAGTACATTCTAAATTGTAGAGTGTACCTTGTAGTCTAAAAATAATTAGGATGGTATTTTAGTCTCACTTGCTTCATTATGCCTTTGTTTACCTGTCACGGAAAGTAAGCAAACGTATTTCACATGGGTTTGATATGGAATTTCATTAGCACCGTATGTTTTCTCTTTTTTTATAAGTTCATAACCAGAATACTAATCTTGCGCAGATGTAGTTTCCGAAAACGATATCGATTCTATGCTTATGTTTGTCAGCCGTGCCATTATAGGTTAAAGTGACTATATTAGCTAATAAGATGTTTTTGAAAAAACCTTAATTATCCTGTTGATGTTTTATTGGATTACAATATTTAGATTAAAACATTATTGCCAACAGCTAGAAATCACAAAATTATCTTTCAAATAATGGCATTCATGATCTCCGATCTCATTTCCAACATTTAGTTTTATTTTAATATCTTCAAATCTATGCTTGTATTTTCTCTTTAACCATTGAAATAAATAAGAAGTTACTTGAAATGAAAGAGGCAAGGACTCCAGTTTAATGGCTGTATGTGACAGGAAATACTTTGCCATCTGGGTCACCAATATCCACGTGGCAAATCTGCATATTAAGTTACATTCAACATGAAAGAAACTTTTACCTGGCCTTTTCATTTCCACATAAAAGTTGCTACAGTCATTGGTCTTAGGCATTTTCAAAAGCTTAGTAGGAAGTATGTTATTGATGGATTCGTTTTCTTTCCCAGTTAACTCGAAACCGAGTTGTGTTGCTTATGTTGTTGGTTATCTCATTTCTGAGATGTTTAAGATATTTGCTACCTTTTACTTTGATATCTCGTATTATCATCAAAAAGAGTAGTTTGGGAAACAAAACCAAATTCAAACGTGTATTTGAATTTGGAAATGCTGAAAAATGTACTAACGTTTGATATCGTATCTTTACTAAGCATGTTGTGGAGCTGTTAGCAGATGAAGGGTATCATATGTAGTACAAACAGAGTACATGAAAAGCGACCGTCTTTATACTTAATCCATCAATTTAGTGATGTATAGTAACAAATACTTCAAGGTTTTTACAGCGGCTCAAGAACTCCTCAAAATGGTCTTTAAGAATCTTAAAGACTTTATTACAATTCTCCAGAAAGTTGAAAGAAATAAGACAATCTACTTCTAAAGAATCCTTCAATTTTAGCTTGTATTACACATGAAACCGTGCCCATGAAATTGTTTTTACCTAATATTTGATGATTGATCTTTTTGACATACACACTTATACATACTGTGTACCTGTGAGCAATTGGCTAAGCAATTTTATTTCTGTAGAACCCTCGCGGCTTCAATTATAGTTAAGTGAGACACGCTAAATGCATGTAAAATGCACGTTTGGGTCATCTTGAGAAATAATCCCTGTCGGCCGAACCCCTCACATGCGCCTCCTGAGAGAAGTGTCATTCGACTCCCCAAGTCAAGGGCTTTCTTTTGATGTAATGTACTGGCGCGGGGCCGTACACTAAAGAACATCCAAAAATCTAACCATGCATTCTTGGATCTTTATTTTGTAAACGAGGGAAAGATTGTCCACGTCCATTCAGGACATTGTCACTCGCCGACTTTGACTTAACTGCTGTGTACTTGATAGTGTTGCATATCAAAAGTATTCCAAACACCCGTCATTTTTCATACAGACTACGCCATTTTGTACAAAAATAAAACACACATCTTGAGTGATTATTGTCTGAAAAACTTCTCCGCGATAATCATATAAATATCTTAATTTAGTATTCTATGCCTTGAGTGCTGCACCATGTCTATTTGAAATTGGTTTTAGCAAACAGTACTTTGTATAATATTTGGACCAGCGTAAGATAATTTTTATCTTGGGCTGGACAAATAAATTACAAGACAATGCACTATATGTCCTGAAACTTGAAATGTCATGTAGTTTTGTTGTTTTGTTTGAATAGCCTTTCATTCACTCATGCAGTATCATTATTCGTTAATTTCGTTAGTCATGCAACATACATTAATTAGAGGACATAAATGAACTTAGGAAAGCAAAGCAAACAGTAAAGTTGGTTGAATGCTAATTTTTCTTTGGCTAGAAAATATTAACTTTTATTCATCATTGTGCACTCGCATAACAAATAATTAGTTACAAAAACCTTTGGCTAAAATTATATCGATGGAAATCAACATTATGACAGCCTAAACATCGTCATGTAGTACTCCACCAGAACTTTCTTCGTTCTGAAACTCTGCTTGTTAGTCGAAAACTGCTTGTCCATGTACTTCATCTTGTCACATTTCCCACACATCTTCTCGTCCTGTAGCGCTTATATGAGCGCTTGATAGCTTCATGCACATCTGTGCAATTAAAACAGTCCACGATCGCCACAAATATTCCCTGAAAATTAATCACAAATTGAATTAAGGCTTCCAACCTGCAAAATGAGAATTTGATTTGGCTGATAACGACGTTACCTGAGTTGACCCAAGGAACGCGTTCAGAGAAACGTCAAATGTCTCATATTCTCTGCCGGGATTGTACAAGAGTAGTAAATTATTAAGACCAAGAATAGAAAACAAAAACAGCGTTGCTTTTGCTATGTACCTGCGATGTGGGATACATAAAAACTTTTAAAATAAGATTGGTTTTGATAAATCAAAAACGTTGGTGAGAAATAAGATTTCGGTAATTTATTTTTGCTGACAAAGCACGAGAAAATTCAGAATGTAGAGATGTGCTTTTCCTTTCTGATTTCCCTAAAACTGTTATAGCCAAAACCGTTATATCCAAGAGAAATAACATTGTTTTCCCTATATTTGCGTTTGGGCGACAAACTGTACCGCCATTACAGCCTTATGGCCGTTATAAGCCGAACCGTTATAGCCAGCTTCAACTGCGTGTTACAAAGGAAAGGACCATTCAACTGTGAAAAAATAAATACATATTCGAGGTGCTCTTTCTGTAAAATAAAGAAAGTACTTCCTAAAGAGAAAAGATTATATAGGCACCATTAATGCAACTATGATGGGTTTAAAGAGAATTCAAATTTCCATCATTTCTGCGTATCCTTTCCAGCGTGCCTGAGAATGCTGTCTTATTACCATAGTGGCAAGATATACGACAAGCAAGATGAATGGCAGCACTGTGACTTAAATAAAGTGGATGTGAGAAGGAATGACTTCAAACTAAGACAAGGGCTTATTATAGACATGTATTATGTTACCCCATCCGATGAAATAGTAAAGTCGAAATTTTTTCCTGCTTTCACTCTCAAACAATCGGTTGTCAGCTTTCCATTGAGGTACATTCCTTCAACCAACATCCAACTCACAGATGCCACAGTTGAGTAGAGATGAGCACTCAAAACCGTCTTGCAAAGAATATTCTGTTTGTAGAGACATTACTAGTTGTAGTCCATCTGATGAATTTTTTCTTCAAATATTTTGGAATACGAATGATTAAAAACTTTCATTTACATTATCTCGGTAGCTGGTTTTCCGACCTAAAACATGTGGCTCAGTAATTATCACAAAGACGATGAAATATATTAGGAGTGCCAACATCAGATAAACGTGAACTTTGATACGCTCACTCCAAACTCTCCTGAACAAAATACATGGGTGTCAAAAACAATTATTGAAGAAAATAGGTTAAGTGCTGAACGCTTCGTACATATGGTCTCAGTCCTACCTCAAACTATAAAAGATTAAAAGGGCTGATCCAAGAGAAATTAGTGATAAAATCGCACCTATGAATACCATATTACACGAGCACTACCAAATCTCCATTATTTTCTTGAATCCATTAAGGATTGAATGAATCTTTTTCACGTTGTTTTCCTTTGGAACGAATAGTGAAGGATAATAATATAAGTCTAAAAAATTAAAACAATCACGTACGTTTTCATCCTCATATTCGAGTAACGACTTGGCACACTCCTCGTAACTCGAACAGAATCCTTTGGACCACGTTCCATTTTCAAGACACACGCGAATGGCGTCTCCTTAACCTATTTTAGCGAGATTAAATTAGAAACTACTTTGTAACTCCTAAGACTAAGCAAATATTTGTTGTGCGCAAATCCTTCTAACCTTTTAAGTGTGAATCATATTGCGGATGGGAATCCTGGAAAACGAATGAACACGGTCTAGTTATACTTTCCCCTGCTCGGATGGGAGGCCAACAATGAACGTTGTCCCAAGTGGCGTTGTACTGTAATTTAAACCATATCAAAAATCAGTTTCCCTAATTTTGTAATTTAAATCGAAGTAAAAACAAATATTTACACACCATCTTCAGCACCATTTTTAACATGAGTAAACCACACGTTGAGCAAGCAGCGTACTCATGACACTGACATTTACCGAGACAGTTCTGATATTTGCCAAACACTTAGTATTTCGGACACATTTTCAGAAACATTCAAAAAATTGGGTACTGTCCACTTAACTTTAGCTTCTTCAAAACTTCTGGTTGTAATAGTTGAAGCACTTGTTTTCTGAACCAGTGGAATCCTTCATCGTTTAGTTGTCCATCAACAGAGTATTCTGTATTTGCTTTTAACAAAAAAATTGATGAAAATTTTGCCCAAGAAAGAAAAATAATTGTGTGAACACTGTACCTGAAGTTTTGTTTAAATTTAGTTTTTAAGTTCTGGTTAATTTTTGCGAGTTTAGTATATATTCTTAATGTATGGGGTCCCTTTTTGGTAATAATCTTAATGAAAAACACTAAGGATCACTTATTCGTATAGTTTATAACAAAATTGAGTACGCTAAAACAGAATAATAGGAAACATTAAATTAACGTAATGTTTTTTTTTGACAATTGCTGAACGTTAATCGAATGAAGTCGTCGTTTTCGATAAAATTTCATTTATAAGAATTTTGTCTATTTAAATTTTCTTCGGACGTTTAAAAATAAAAATGTATAGGTAACAGCATAATGCCTGTTTTATTTTAATATAAAAGCCATTCAATTTCCCATTGCACTGGAGCCGACTGACCTTACTAGACTTTGTCATCACATGATTCTTAAAATATGTGGCCTGCAACCGGAGCATAACTCCAGGACGAAACAAACAAAAATGGAGAGTACGCAACCAGTATTAGGCATCGTAGGCATATGGAAGCAAATGTCGTTTTCACAGAAATGAGAAGATGTTTATTTACTTTTTCTTTCTTTTCTTAACAGATCCACAGGTATAAGTTTTTGTTTAGAATTCATAATAATGCTTAATTTTGTTTTTATTTAATTTACATATCGACCTTTGAAAAACACAAGTATTAGTAAAGAACTTGTTCACAAGTAATTTTTACAGATGCAGGTTATCCAAGAAATCCCGTGGCAGTAAGTTGTCCAGTGTTGTAGTTATAAAATGGGGTGTTTAATTCAAGCCCAAAATTGTATAGACTGGCGCTTTTGATGATTTGTTTCGATATCCTGTTAAGATTTATAACGTACATCCAACTCTGTGAGACTTACAAAAATAAGCTTTTGGTGGAGTTATGAGTACGTTGTATACTCTTCAAATACTAGAAATAGTTCGTAGCTTGCAATTTTCCTACGCTTTGAATTAGTCATAATAAAAAGTTGGAGCCGTTTGATGACAAAGGGTACAGTTTCTAGTAGATTCTTTTCCCTTGCGCTTTTGCGTATGTCAGGCTTGCCAGAAAAATGCATTTCATTTTATATTAGAAGTATACCAATTCAATTTGTATGTAGTGTCGTAATGAAGCATACAAATATGTGAAGAAGGCCTTACCCCGACCAGTTTTTCATCATACACGGTTAGAAATGAAT
>JAQIXX010005835.1:0-13234 GCA_034700605.1 Willowsia nigromaculata
CATCACAGTTTTTTTGATTGTTTTCCTTTGAATTAGGGGGTCATATTCCCTCTAGTTATATATATAAGCTCTTTGCTTTCACCACAACTTTCTCCAAGTGAAAGTCAGCTGTATGTGTATATAAAAGGGTTTCCCTACGTAACCAATGCAAGTGAAAAGAGAAAGCGTAGTTCTGCGTATGTAAGTAGAGCAAACCAGACCCAACGGCAACAAGAAGAGCTCAGTTTACACAGAGAGAAAGGAAGGATTATTGTGGCATAGCTACGATATTTTCTCCGTTTTCTAAAAATAGGACGGAAAGAGTACATTGAAAACCAGGTGCCATACTGGATATATATAGACGCTTACTTTCTCCGTCTTCTTTGAGCTGGAAGGCAAACAGAGTGAAAGTGGCGAGTAGCGAGAGAGAGAAAGGAGAAAGTTGGGGCAAGCAATGTGGATGAAAATGTGATACTTTTGTAACCCAAGAAGTTCATGTTATGTTCTCAGATGAATAGGGATTTTAAGCTTATTATCGGATTTGCGTAAGAAGTTGATGAGATTGCGATACATACGCGATCTAGAGATCCGTGCAAATGGAAGAAAGTGTGTCTAGTGATGCTAATGCGATAAAATATTGATGAGAATGTGATGGAAAGACATGAGATGGAATGATGGAAATGAGAATCTTTTACAAGAATAGAGGTTCAGCTCATAAATATTGAAATATAAATAGCGTTTTTCGTCCAATAGAGACCTAGTCTCTAATTGTGACACCGACAACCGACATAAAACTCATGAAAACAGCATCAATCCATTTTTTGTCACGCAAGAAAAGAAAAGTTTCATAATTAATTGTAAGATGGTGCGTTTATTAAGAGATTTACGGTTATCGTGTTATGTGAACAAAAGACAGTATCAATTTTTAGCTACAAAGGCGCTTAAATTGATGCTCGTATTAGACTCAGGTTGATAAAGCCACATATTGCGATACTTTGTTGTTCAGAAAATTGTTTGAATCGATATAATTACACGAGGCTTCTAAGAATATTGGTACATTCGGATATCAAGGGATTTGAATCTTTAGAATAAATAATGCATGTCAATGCTTTAACTGTGGCTCAATAATTACATTAAAGAGTCAAAAGAGCTCTGGCAAGACCACGTAGTAGTCCTCTTACAAACTCACCTAGACTGGATCTTCTAACAATGTACATCGTCTTGAAACTGATGGTGAGGGGCATACATGAAATTCTGAATTTGGTCATGAGCTCCCTCTCCAAAGCAGAGTTCCAATTGTGATGCTTCCATGAATTTAGTATTTTGATTCCATGTGAATACAAGTATCCTCCCATCGTTAGAATTACCGCCCATACAAGGGATGGGATACATGACCATAAAGAAATCATGATAAATTCCATTGTTGACATCTCATGTCCATGAGTTATAATTAGGTAGCCTCCACTAACAAACACAATTGTTGCAAGAGCTTGGCTTGGAATCAGAAATTTTCCTGACACTCCATTAAACAACTTCTGAAGGATTTGAGCTGCTCTATATGATTTCGTCAGATTTGGTGCGTCATGTAATATGTACAGAGATTTGTATGTTTTCTTCCCCAGTCTAAACTCGTTCGCCACAAAATGAAGAAATATAGCAGCGTATATTAATGCGCAGTTGAAAAGAAACATGAGCATGTTCCAGCATATGAAAGTAGTATAGATGTTTGGGATGTTGGTCAGAAGTAACAGGCTCCAGACTTCAGTTGGAACAATGTTTCCAAATAGAATGGGGAGTTTAGGAATGAGTATGAAAACAACAGCGTTAGATACACCAGCACAAATCCCCAAGAGAAGGAAAATGATTAGAAATATCTCGACGGTTTTTATATGCCGACTAAAGTTTGGATTAAAGATGGGAAGAAATTTCCCTGCAAATCACAAAATGTTAACGATATTTTTTTAAGGTTGATGATTTAATATTTCTGATTTCTCATGATTTCTTTTAGATACCTTTCATGTGTTGCATGTAGATGAACGTAGAGTTGACCGTCAAGTAGAACTCATCTCCCCAATAAATTAACATAAAAAATGTCTCAGTTGCGAGAGTCAATAATGTTATATCTAACACAATAAAGATCAACTGCGTGTAGTTTTTATCCCGATAGAAACTGACTAATTGGTAAAAATCATATAAAATCCAAATTAAGAGATTAAATGAGTTGAAAAATAGGATTTTTGAAAAGCCTTTAGGATTTCTCTTCTTCTGGGACTTTGGGACAAACACTTTGGTTTTTGGACACCAAGTATATTTGCTAATTCCAATAGATGCAAACAATGGAATCAATATGTTAAACCCAATATACATTCGATCACTAAGCATAATTATGTTCGAAAAGTTTCCAACAGTCAGTGAAAATAATGAAAAAGAGTTTAGACAGGTCAATGGTCAGTTTGTTTCTGCACTAAATTTAGGTCGAAGGATTGGAGGAATTTTAAAAGGGTATAGAATATGTTATTTCATTGGTATGTTTGCAACATGGTAATTCTAGCCTAGTCAAACCTGTAACTGGAATTTTGAAAATCCTGAAATTAAACTACCGAGTTAAAAAAAAGTTTTTGAGCGAGCTTTTAGGTGGTGTTTGGCCGGTGGGCCAAAATTTTTGTACAAGGATTACGCTGGCTTTTAAAGTATCTGCGAACCGAATTAGTCTATTATTTTTGGGTTAGTTTTTGAGAAATTGTATACTCTCTCAAGCAAAACACACAGACAAACAATAACCCAACTAAATAACTGTATCTTGATGCGTTTCATGCATTCGGCGGTTAATCAAAAATGGGAACTAACGTGATTCATATGATGTATGCATTATATGAGAAGCAACTATCTAATGCTATCCTGCGAAACTTACAATTTATTCTAAATTGTTAAATGTTGAGTCATTGCAAATTATAGCTCATCAAATTGTCATAACGTGTGATTACAAGCCATTAGTCATGATTTTAAAGAATTGAGAAGCACCATAATTGAAACTTACCCAACTTAAATGTTCTTTTCAAATGATAAAAATTTGAAAATATTAAAACTATGCTATTTTCGTAGTTTTAACGTTCCAAATCTAAACTGATCAAAATGATTATGTGCAATGTAAATGGGACAAACAACTTCTTATTTGATTGATTACGATACATAAAAAGGGTTAATTTATCATAAACCGAAATCTGCTTATAGTTGATATTTAGAGGGTCACATATTTTCTGCATGTTTGCTCAGCACGTGCTTATTGAATGAAAAATAATGTAAATAATTGTTCACTGCAAAATTTATATTAATGAAATCGATGGTGTGATTTCTGTGTTTATGTCCGGGACGTTAGTAAATTGTATTTCCTAGTCAACATAAAAAATTCTTTAGATCGCAGGGATAGTGAAACGGAGTGCACGGATGACATATTAAAACAATGCCTCAGATCATTAGATGCCTAATTAAAGAAACAATGTAATTTTGCAACTTGTTTTTATAATAAATTGGTTAGAAATGGCTTCATCTGTAGCTCTGAGTCTGCTGCTTTAAAAGATAATGCTTGGTGTTGACTCCACCATCACTTACTCATCAACATTCACATATTTTTTAATTCAAACTGTTACAATCTCTGACGATGTTATCAGAAAATTCATCCTACTCTATATTTGTGACTTTTTACATATAATATTGGCCTGCAACACGAAAACAGATTTGAATACTAAAATTTCATGTTATCTTTCATCTCCAGTGTTTGTTTCACAATGTGTATGCATACCGGAAATTTAACATCAGTGGGGTATTATTACCTAAACTGATTATATGCCTGTTAGTACACGTAACCGATCAACATCCAGGATTGTACTATCTGTTTGTATATATCTGTAAAACCATATATTTACCAATTATACGTTTTAAAACTAGATTCTCTTTCTCGCAACTAAAGGAAACTTTAAAAGATTTATGGAGTTACGGGTGGGCTGAATAAACAATTCAAATGTTTTTCCAGGGAAAATGTTTGGTCAGAGGAAGTGAGTGGGTTGGCTGAATAATAAATTCTATGCATAATTTGCAATGTATCAGGATTATGAAAGTCCAACTGCGGATACTCAATTTTTTACAGAAGCTTAGTCTTAGCCATTAGTTCGTGATAGGAAACTTCCAGGTAACGAAAAAAGGCAGAAAACCGATCTTTCAAAATCCTATTCTGTGCACGCTAAGTCAGTTTATGTGGTAAGGTAAAATGTTGAGTAGCAGAAGGTTCATCGAGTCACTACATGTTGCAATATTATCTATGTAGTGTCCAAAATTGTCCAAGAGGACAAACATGGAAATTCTTACAGACAACAGGAGCGTAGCTGACAGGGATTTTTAGACGATGAGAAGGGATAACCTTGATGATCAGCATCAAAATTGGTGGTGTGTGACAGAGATGAGATGTCATGGTCGCCCAAAACGTATGATAAAACTTACGGTTGAGAAGGTTTACAGAACTTTTTACAGTATAAAATAGAACTTAATTGATGTGTTTCAAAACACCAGTCAACACATTGTGAAATATACATCATACATCATATTTTCGTTGAAGTGAATATCTCGGAATACAACCAGCATTGAATAAAATACTTACAAATTTCATCATTTTCTTGCTAAAATGTTGCAAAAAGTTTCCATAAAATCTTTGCTTCAATTACAACTTAGAATATGCAATCTGTTTTTTCGAAACTTGCTTCCAATTTGTTGTAGTAAAGCTTCCAATAAAATTCTTGAAGTGAACAACAAATCTTCTGTATTACTTTTTCTGCTGATTGTGGAACGGTGTCATGTAGTCGTGCGATCATTTCAATTCATCCTGCTGGTCTATGTATTTCTAGATAAAAAGGAGAGGAATGGTGAGGCAATAGCGTGCGCCTGCTTTTGGTTCATGGTCACTTGCATTGGCTACATTGTGATGTCATTTGTGAGGAAGCACTCACTAATTTTCGTTTCTACAATAAACTCGATTTTCGCACATGACCTTGTACAATCTTTAGTTGTAATCAAAATCATCATGATCAACGTTCCAATACGTTCTGTAGTCTTTTCTGGAATGCACTTTCTAATCCTTCGGACTGGAAACTTCGAGCCAATTTCTACACACCTGTGCCCAAAATTAGTTAATTGGCCTATATTGCGAGAAAACTTAAAATTTGCATTGCTCTTTTATGATTGGTGGACATTCAATTTGTATTCTACTTTGGGGAGTGTGATTTTATATGAAGGAATGTTTTCATGCAATGTTGGGCTTTTCGCAATGATAAAGAATATATTAATGGAACTAAAGAGAAGTGAAAGTTTTTGTATGGAACTACTCTGAATCTGAAGAAAAGTATAAAGAAGTATCGTCTTCTGCAGATTTATACCGCGATGGCTAATGACTGCTTTCAGGAGAGAGCTGCGCTTCCATATATGGGCGCGGTGTTGACATGTGGAACAGTGTTATCTTCAGTACTGATAAATAGGAATCTTCGTCTTGGGACTTCACCTGAGTGTCAATTAATTGCAGTGTATACTATAGCATATGTTTACATGTTTCTTTCAATCGGATGCTACTATCCTGGACGAATGAACTGCATAAGTAAAAAATTAATTAGAAACTGGAAACGTATTCTTGGGGGGAGGTTTGGAAATAGTTTTGATAACAGAGTGAAAAAGCAGCTTAAGTTAACGATTAGATCGTGTAGAGATATTCGGGTGAGAATTGGAACAGTCAACTTTTACGAGATGAAAACGACTCTCATTCTTCTGAACTTTTTGCTAGTTAAAACAATCAAATTTGTACTGTTTTGGTAGAAAAATAACAAACAATAGTTACATGAAATAACCTATTACCTTTATTTTATTACTATTATATTTATAAAGAAACAATTATGCGAGACCCAAAAAATAACTTGAAAAGTGAAAAGTTGGTTTTCTATAGTCAAACCTTTTCAGAAATATTTACCGAAATTTAAAACTACAAGTTAATCTAAATGTATGAAAGTGAAAACTAACTCGTTCGTTAAATACCTTCGATTGAATCTTAAATTGACCGTATCTTAAATTGTCGATTAAATTTTTCCATTATTCTCCCCAATAGCTGCGCTTTTGTGTCTATCATAAAATTAATGCTGGAAATAATAGGGAATCTTCCCTAAATATAACTCACATTTTGGATTTTTTTTTGGAATTCACATTTTTTTGGAATTTACAACGAAATCTATATTTTTCATTTGGCTAAAAAAAATTGCTCGTGAGTAAGTATTTTATCAACTGTATGCATGTGAAGATTGAAACAACAAAATTTCTTTTTAAAAAGCAGGGCGCAAATAGCTGGTGCCGAATCCACGTCACCAAAACATAGGTACGGTAGCCCTGACCGGCGTTATCATAAAGATTGAAGGGGATATGTCGGGAAATGTTCATATGAATTTATTAACCAAAAATATGAAGCATCAAAGCCATATTTCAAACTTCTGTCCTACACATCTTATCGTAATCTTAGTAAATTAGACAGATACATAACAACAAGGACCAACAAAGTAAGTTTACAAAATCATATTATTTGACAAGTGTCAGATGCCTTAGTTTGTAGAAAATATTGAATTATAATAGTCGGCTGTACTTTTCTTGCCAATCTGAGCGATTCTAGATATGAAAGTAAAACTACGGTAACTTGTATGCTCACGGGTAAAATTAATGGAAAAGAAAATATTACCCCGTAATATTTGTGTATGTGTCTGTTATCTTCATCAGTTATGGACAGTGATTGGCTGAGAGACAAAATATTTAATAACTTATCAACCAGTGTATCATATTGTCAGAAGTATTTATCTTGGGTAAACCATCAAAGCTTTTTACTTAAACTTTAATCAGGTCTTTAACAGTTTAGAGCTTTTCAATAACTGTTAAGTACGATACACATGTCGTTTTTGAGTGCTTCACTTTGAAAATCAATTTACTTACAAAAGGTTTGTCAGCTCTATCATTAAAATTTAATTTGAAATATTCAATATACTTTTCATACATGCATTATGGTTCAATTCATATAAGATGGAACGAGTAATTTTCAAATTGATCGAAAGAATAATAGGTATTATTGACGTTGATTGAAATAGTACAATGAAAGGTAATTTCTGTTCAAATACTACCAAAATATTTTCGTTTCAGCATTAATTAGTGTTTTCATACGTGACTGAACTATTCAAGTCGGCTAGCTTAAGGAATCAGCAAAGTAATTTTTCTTATTTCGTTTCCGTCTCTGTTGGAGAAGATTGTCTATCTGTAAATACTGATTGCACATCATAGAGAATCATTTCAACTAAGCTCGTTTCGCTCGGAAAGTGCAAATCAAAGTGTGTAAGTTTAAAAACGTCACTGTAATAAAAATAATGGAACGTAAAATACATCAAATGATGGGACATCTTACTCTTAAGTACCTTATTAGCCTTCAAATAAAACTAGTAAATGCTGTCCCAGGAAATCTAAAAATATTCCGTAGTAGTGCAGTACACAACCGATTAGTAGATCTAAATGGGGATATCAGGCGTTTTGGAACATTTACACTTGTTCAGACTGCACATCTCGCAGTTAATTTACTAAAAGGGGTACTAATTGGAATACATCTACATCAAGGCCTATTGATTCTCACTGGAGATCGTCAACTTCATCTGGCTTGCTTGTTTGCAATGTATGCACTTGGTCCACTCGTCCACTCATTCACTTGCAAAAAAGTTGCAGATCTGGTGCATATTATGAACTCACTTTACCAACATCCCCTTGTGGAATGCTCGGCAGCAGTAAAATTAGTCATGGGTGCTATACCATTCATTTCGATACTAGCGACATGTTTATGTGGAATTCTAGTAGCAGTATCTAGTTACGAGCCAATCTCAGTTTCTATCTGTTCACATCAAGATGTTTCATATGGATTTTGTGTCACAATTAGAACATTAGTTAACATGTACGAAGTATGGCACATTGCTGGGGTTCAAACCCAAGCTAATTTCATTTTATATCATGGAATGTTTTCTAGCTATCTTGGACTTTGGACTATGACAAGCCAGATATATAAAGGCTTTCAAAGAAGACGACATTCAATGCCCCAAATATTTCTGTTATGGTCTTTGAAAAAATCATTTCGAAATTTCGCTTGTCTACAGATTTACACAAGAATGGTAAATAACTGTTTCAGCAAGAATCTTGCACTACGATTTAAAGTATTTCTCATCTTAATTGCAATTAGTTTTGGAAGAATAGTTCTCCGGAACGAGTTCATATCTCATGCATCCCCAATTGCGTTACTGTCCGGGATATATTTGTTATTATCAATGTATGTGGTGATGGCAGTTGGATATTATTTCCCTGGCAAGACAAATCTGACTAGTAGGAAGATATTAGAGAACTGGAAGAAAAACCTTACAGGTCTGAAAGGGAAACGAGTTTTAAGAGAATACCAGTTAAGAATCCTGGCTTCCCAAGCTGTAAAAGTTCGCTTTGGTTCTGTAAGCTATTATGAGCGGAATACTGCATTAAATATTATGACCTTTGTAATTGAGAGTACTATAGATGCGATTTTGCTTCTGTGAGTTATGAGAACTAAATTTATTTACAAATAAAATCGTTTCCAAAACTTAAAGCTTTTTCAATAATATTGAATTTGGGTGTAGGCTAGATGTTTCCATGTTTCCAGTAACTTATTTTTTGGGAGAAGTACAGTAATCGCGTCTGCAAAAAGTTTAATGTAGGGATAGGAATTATAGAAGCCAACATTATTTTTACGTATTTTCCGATCGTAATGGTAGCTTGTATTATTCAAACCATTTTTGTGACTCAACTTAAACAGCAAGAAATATTGAAAATTATATTTTACTTCATAGACTTCTTTCTCAATTGTAATTGCAAAGCAGTGCAGGCAGAGTCGCAAAATTTATCGATCTGGCATGATAACAACCTTGTATTTAATAATGTGTATTTAATACGGTAAGACATTTTGGAGGGTGGAAATACAGGAAGGAATATGGGAAATGGAGTTCGAATAAAGAAAAGGGCTATTTGATTCTTTGGAGACGCAATAGAACGCACTGTGAAAATTTGCATGCTTCTCACAGCAGTCGCTTGAATGAGAGCAACAATTTTTGGGGTATGATTACACTTTCATTATTCCAAAAATTACTGAAAGCATCAAGAACTTTTGAATTTTTTATGAAACATGATCATGAAAGCGCAAGTGTTTTTCTTGTGTTAAAATTAAGAGGAGTTATTCAAATTGATGATAATTATGATGAGTTATGAAGCTTTGTACCGAGGTATACAAGGAGATCTTTAAAACAGTTGGAAGTACCAATTGTAGTCGGCATAATGTCATAAAAGGTTTTAAAATATTTGAGTAAATAGGAATATGCATAATAAATGCTTACACGCAATAAAAAAAATTATGATAATGTATGTATCTCTATGTGAATAAATTTTTATGAGAATTATCGCATAATGATAACTGAGCTATGAGAATTTTCCGAAGGCGTGACAATAAACTCCAGAAGTTATCGCAATAATATCTCTTAATATTAAATCAATAGATTTTCAATGAGCTGGAACTGTGTCAGTGAAACATATTAACCGGGTACACTTGTAGAGCGGGTAGAACGGTAATTGTGCATTGTACATTTAATAGGTCTTGCAGTCGTTATTATGACCCATGAAATTTGGCAGTGACATATCTGGATAACTGAAATTTAAATATGGACTAGATTCAGTTAGAAAAAACCTTGGATTCAGTTTGATTCACAAATTATTCGGATTCGCTACTGATTTTCTAGGCGAGAACACAAAAAACTTAATTTTTTTATCATTCTTCATCTATGAACACAACAGCCGTTGGTCACGCCCAGGAACAATCCGATATTATTATCTTTCCATAAGGCTTCTTTGTAAGCCTAAGTGGTATGTGGGTTAAGTGTCCTATACGGTCCCTAAGTCCATAATGAGATGATCCCATTCAATAAACTTGAACCAGATGCTTAAGCACGTTGGACAATTCAAAAATATAAATATGTTTATCATATGCTACGATTTCATGCATATTTTTAAATTACTTATTCCCCATTGTGACACAACTTTCAGGCATGGTGATTGAGAGTATTTGTGAAATCAATTATTTAAATTAATATATCACAAAAATTGTATTTTGTATTGAACTGCTGATAAGGAATACAATGCAAATTTTAACTGGAATTTGTTATATTGTAGCTAAAAATTGATTACACTGAAGAATTTTTAACATTTGAAGTATATGATCAGTTGACCTAATTCCTTAAAGACGTGAAGAAAAGCTTACAGTGACAGTTTTGACAAAAATTTTAGGGAAAAGCTTACATCTAATACATTTTATTAAGAAACTAAATATCGAACCTTTAGTCTTTTATATGTACGTTTACTGAAAAACTGAGTTTCTGAAATATTTGCAACCTAATCATTTTAAAAGTTTTCCCTTCAAATATCTATTTTTACATATTCAAGCTGTAACCCTAGATTAATCAAAATTCTGGAATTAAAACTAGTTGGTAATCATTTGTAAGTAAAAGTACAACATAATCATGAAAGTTTTGATAAATATATTCATGACTACAATTTTGGTTAACACAACTTATACATTAGTCATTGACAAATATCTTAGAACATCAGAAATTTCAAAGTTCAACAAATACTGGCCGTTTCTAAATCAGTTCCTTGATTGCACTGTTCATTTATCCAGAAGTGATAGATCATGGCTGGATTTATTCAACAGTGTTTTGCACCTGTGTCATCAGCAAAACCGCCAAATGCTTTGTGTAAGCATTCAAACAATGTCCTTGGCTGATGTCACTATCAGTTCTGATATTTCACCACACCAGTTCATGTATTGGAATTTAAGCTATTACAAGGATATTTCACCAATTTTTAATTTCACATTTACTCCTATTAAATTCAGTAACCGTTGCATATTAGAACTACCTCAGGTGAGCTACACACAAATGGAATTTTACCAAGCAGAACGACATCAATGCGAGTTGGATGGCTGGATTTGTCGTTGGATTCGTCCACCCAGCTTTGTTTTAATACCTATCTCAGAACTTATGAATCCTGCGGAGACAAATGACTTTTTTATGCTTCATTACCAAAAGAAATTTGCACATCACAGAATCTCAAGAATATTTATGTTACACATTGAGCGATTTCATATTGCTGGAATGTGTCTCAAATGTTTCGTCATGAGTACAGAATACAATGAAAAATTTCATTGGAAGGAAGTGAAATCTCATCAAATGGTACTCCCTCGGGATGTCCAAGTTAAGTTGCTTGACTACACTATAAATTTGCGAGATATTACTCATGTGCATTCTAAATGCGTCTATATTAATCCACACATTATTTATCCATACTATATCGCATCATTGCGAAAATGCATGCTTGACCTTTTCTTTTGGCAACAAAATATCACACAAAATCCACACTTTGATCATCGATTATACGTGTTATATTCATTTGTAAATGATTACAAGTCCAGGAAATACATTTTTCCAGTTGGGTCTGAATACGCTGGCCTTCGATACACAATTTTTGTAAGGCGGTTGAATCACAAAGGTTTATTTGAAACCTATTTTTCAATACTATCCCCATTTGACTGGAAAGGGTGGCTAGTTGTAATGACAAGCCTCTTATATTTTGGGTTGATTTTAAAGCTTACAAAATTTACAAATTCGAATTTTTGGTTATTTGAAACTCTTTTGGAGCAAGGAGACGACAACAGAAAATGTATAAATTGGAGGAACTGGTATCTTGTTCTAACTTGGCTACTGGCCGTGATGCTTATTCGTATGGCTTACACGTCAACAATGTTCACATATATGGCAAAGGAGGCAGGACCTGGGTACATCCCTGAATCACTAAATGATCTCATTGATTTTACTCACATTAATTTACATATTGGTGACTCCATAGATTATCTGGAATCGACAAAAAATTATTTGCTAGATACTCGTAGTGACTTACCAGGTCACCAAACGTTTTTGAAAATATTTAATAGACTTGTGAATACACCCACACAACGCTGGTTATTGATCACTTTGCAAATGATGGGAACAGAATCCAGGAGCTTTGGATGTAATAAATTAGGCTTTCAGCTTCCAGAAAATTTATCAGCTCTCACAAACACGTATCCCTGTTACAAATTTGATAAATTTGCATTAATGTATTCGAGCCAACTCTTTCCAGTGTTGTATCCAGAATTTAGTTTTGCTGCAAGAGCGAAGATAAATATTAATTTGATGAATGCCTATCACATTTTTGATGGCCTGGAACAAAGTTTTGCACCTCGACTTATTGCATGGTCTGTGTTAGATAGAAAAACGCATCACCTTATTTTCCAGAAATTTCTAAGTTCCATAGTTGATTCAGGCATTTACGCATTACAACTGTCATATTTTAGGCACCATGAAATTAGACAATATATTGGTGCCAGTTATGGGGTAAAGTTTAAGAGCCAACAGAAAGCTAACCTGATATTAAAATCATTCAATCAGTGGAGAAACTTGGGGTGTTTTCAACTTTTCAAGAAAAAGTGCTCTGCAACGGAACTTTTTAATAATCCTGTTGATCTTATCGAAGAAAAGGTTAAAATCAAGGATTTGCTGAGCCTGTGGGCAGTATTTCTTTTTTTGGTGCTACTTGCCTTGGGTGTTTTCTTAGTTAATTTGGTAAAATATAAACTACAGTAAGTAATATGAAGGGACTACTTTTGAATGGTAGGTCTATTATTTTTTATTATTATTATTATTTATTGAATCTCGAACTCTTTCGGGCCAGAGACCCATAGAGCACCATTTTACATAGTAATATATTCAATTTAGGATTCTTCAAAGGCATATTTATAAAACATACAATACAAATACTATAACTTATTATACAGATTAATCGTTCTACAAAAACACTAGTACTCTAGAATGAATTTTCTAAGTTTTAAGCTAGCAGAAATTACATAGTATAACT
Organism: Willowsia nigromaculata; assembly: GCA_034700605.1. Lineage (NCBI taxonomy): Eukaryota > Metazoa > Arthropoda > Collembola > Entomobryomorpha > Entomobryidae > Willowsia > Willowsia nigromaculata. Next base: position 13,045 of record JAQIXX010005835.1, read on the forward strand.
TACTGAGCACATTCGCATTTTCACTATTAATGAAGTTCATCCACTCACTATTGTTCGTAAACAAGGTTCTTACGCTATTCATACATTGCATCGGAGTGCACTCCATTACAAAATGCGATATACTATTTTTCTTATGACATATCTGACAGGGTTCATCTTCATTGAATACATGATTAAATCCATCGTAATA
>JAQIXX010005836.1:0-13232 GCA_034700605.1 Willowsia nigromaculata
CTCAGTCTCAAGTCCCACAGGACTAATTGACCGGAATCGAAACCTATCAGGAGCTGTGTGGAGAGAAACATGCAACGCATTTTAGTCGTGGGAGTTGTTATCATTACGCTTTATACGGGTTTTTTTGGTAACTTTATTACGGCTATTCAACGCGTTTTCATTTTTTGAGCTTTTTACGACTGGGGTTTAACGTGGAGGTGGTGGGTTTTTAACCTAATTATAGGGTTTGTTTGAGAATAGATTTTTTTTTGTGGGAAGGTAACACGAGAGAGAGAATTCACCTCAAATTTTAAAAAACTAACTTCATTCTCAAAAAAACCTCCAAAATGTCAATTAATTGCATTGAATTAAGCTCCTAAATCCATTCCCATATACGTCACAACAACTTAAAACCCACGAAATAACGAAACACCGCATCAACAAGTAGAGAGCGTACCTTAGTAGAGTCAGTGGGATTGTCTCCAAGATAGATGACGGAGCCAGGGTGTGTCTTACGGGATCTGTAACAAAGCAAAACACCGCATATGAGAAAAAAAAACGAAACACCACACGTATGCATAATTCAGGAATTTGCTAAAATGATGAATTGTGATGCGTATGAACGGGGACATATTACTTTCACCGTGTATGCAAATTTACATGCTTTCTCTCGTTCTGTTTGCCATTTGCATCTCTAACGGTTTGTTCTTTTCGGTAGAGTTGGTGGGCAGGGAGCTGTGAAATTTTTTTTTCACAGAGTCTGTTCTCCAGATGCTGTTCTCCAGACAGTTTATTTTCTCCACATGAAAATTGTTTATTTGTTCTGTTCTCTAACATGTTTGTGGACATAAAATATGATAGTTTTCTTCTCGTGTTGTGTGTATGGCTTTCCTCTTTCGCTACATTATAATCCTCTTAACGAAACCGATAAATCTCCCTCTGGTTTTTCCTTCCGTTGAAAGTCAATCGGTCGTGTTCGCTGATCTTCTGACGAAATATGATGTTTTCTGTCAACCGTAGTACTCGGGGAATTAGTGATTACGTATCAATCAATTTAAAGCACACACATATGGAATCGGATTACTTGTGTGTATACCCGTTTCGTCAGGTAGCGTTTCGTCTGGTGGGGTATTACGCTCATCCGGCATAAATAATATTCTAAGCTCTCTCTGGGAGCTTCTACTACACAGAATTGGGTAATAATTCGCTTTCTCAAAATTCCCGTTATTTTGCTCGTAACAAGAGGTTTAGTTTTGGGTACTCGAACGTGGAGTTACCCGAACGCGAGGAGGAAACTCGAGAGAGAGAGAAAATGATCTCTCTTTAAATCCAGCTACAGTGGAGTGGCACGTTGATGAGTTTCATATTCATATCACGTTTCCCCAATCATGTTCCACACATCGTGCTCCACGGTGGAGATACCGAACGGGTTCTTTTCAGGGATATTATAAGATATTCGAGAGCGGTAACGAGGTAGGATTAAATACCGTGTGAGTTCTGGAATTAGAGACAGTATAAAAAAAGCCTGACTTTATGTAACGATTTTCTCTGCCAATCATATTTTTCTTCTCTCTCTCGATGTTAATCTCTTGGAAAAAGAAGCTGGGAAACGTTAGTTTTCTTTTTCTGGTGTGCCAAAAATACTGGAAACTCAATTACGAACGGATACAAAAGATATCGGAAGGAATTGGAACAGAAACTCGATAAACTACGTTTCTTACGTTTTATTCCTCACCAGTTGACAATCATAAAAGACGAGTTGTTGAGCGTAATCAAATGTAGAAAATCTAAACAGGAATTCTTTTGTGTTTTTGGCTTTTTTTTTGCGTACTACTCTCGGTTTTCTCCAGGTATTCCCAATCGATTTAATTCTTGAATGCCCAAAAGGCATTTTGGATTTCTCTAGGGAATTTTTCCAGCATCTCTTGAGCTACTTGTTACGTTTCTTTGGGGAGAGATTTTTTTTGTACGTTTTGCGGATAAATGTCGAGTGTCACGATGATAGGTTTTCGTTCGAATGATTGAGCTTTCGTTACTCTCTGTGTGGAATCGATATTGGAGGACATTTTCTCGGGGATATGTAGAGGAGACTGAGGAGACTCGTTATTGGGCACTTAGGATGATGAAAGTGATGATAGTGCATGGGTTACTTTAAAATATCGGTGCTAAATTTAAGTGGGTAGGGAGCGCAGATGTTGGAGGGAGAGAGGATGGAGTTTTAATAACGATTTTTATTACTCGGTGGTGATAATAAGTGGATGGACACACCGGTGATCGAACGGGGAAGTGATCTGGTGTGACTATCTGGTTACGTAATTTTTTTTTTCTGCTCGTGGCAGATGGGCTGGTATTATTGGGATCTTTTGAATCGGGTGGGATCTTTGGGATCAAGATGTCACTCGGATATTACGGTGGCTTTTGATTGATGCTAATAGGCGTTTTTTTTTTGAGTGACGATATTGCGAATAAGTTTCTTTTCGAACGGGTGTAGTGAAGGAGCGCTACTCCTACCATCTTGATACGTTTAATTGGTCGGACTAGATCTCAAATTGTGATACTCGCGTTATTCGATTGTGTTTTAGTGTTATGAGTGCAATAACAGTATTTGACAGTCTATAAATTGGAATGGAGTGATACGCGTTTTAGTGGGGGTCATTATCGTCAGGTCTCATTTTTTCTGGACATGTTTCTCGTTTTGTGTATTTAATCTTGGAGCGTTTTTTTCGAGCTACACTCTAACATTACGATTACTCAAGATTCGAAACTGTCGAGTATTTTGGAACATATGCAACATTTAAAAATGATGAAAAGTGTGTGAAAAGTAGGAAAACTTACAGCTCGATCGCCTTGTTCCAGTTGATAATGTACCCAGAAAGTTGGAAATTCTCAATGTTCACGACATGGACGTTGCCGCGTTCCGTGCCCACGTATATCCATTTACTCTGGAATGGAAGTTTGAGACAGGTGATCCTGGAAACACATCAATTATGCATGCGTTTTTACTTAAAACGTTCACCAGAGATGTAGTTTACATGACAGGTGGAATCGAATTATGCTCAAACTGCTCGCTTCATTTCGCGTTTTGTTTGTCACTAGTCTGTTTTATGTACGTCTTTTAGATGAACTTTACCTCTTAATTTTGTTTCGGGAGAAAGTTAAGACGGTTAAGAATTGTAGAGTAAATACGGTTTGAAAGGCAATTGAGTAACGTATTAGACCTGTTTGTGGAGTGTGCTCTCGATTACTTTGGAGCGTACTGATATGTAGATACTTATTGGTGCTTATAACCATCCCGTTATTATATTTAGGTGGAGGAGGACTTGTACCGTCAACAAGACAGTTTGGAACTTTTTTTTTGTTCCTCGAGTGCTTCACCAGTGTGTTAGCACACGATTTATGAAGTGAAAGTTTGTGTATCTGTAGTTCTGTCACGTATATAGCGTTCTCTAGCGTGTGGGCGGGTGTGAGGTTTCGTTACCGTTGTGGTGGATCTGTGAGTATAATCTCTCTGGTAGTGATTATGTCAGGTTGGAGGAGCGTCTCTTGGAACACTGTGTTCCTCGCTGATTATTATACTTTGTTTCGTTTCGATGAACTTTCCCCCGGATCTGTCAGGTATTTATGTTGGTTAAGAATGTAAAAACTTTCGGTGTAATTGGATTAACAGTGGATGGAATTAAGAGGGTTCTCGGGAATTTTTTTTTTGTTCGGGGTGATTTTGTTTCATGATGTTATTGATCTTTGAAGCTTGGAGCTTTCACTTTTCTCAGCGCTCTTTCATTTTTAATTTGGAAAGTTTGTTCAAACGTTTAATTTTATTACACGCTGGTGGTGTCGTTTCGTACTGTGGATTTCCCTTCAGCGGAAACTAGGACTTCCGCGTCACGTAAATTACGTACGAGTCAGTTGAGTCATCGATTCCAAAGTTACTCACCTTTCTCGTTGAAACTTGAGCGATTGAACAACTTCGGGTTTTTTGGTGGTCTTGAAGGTCCAGTAGTGGAGGATGTCGTCGGCGGTGGAGGATATTAGTGCGCCCTCGTTGCACACAAACTGCATGTGCAGCACGGCACTGCAGTCTGTCTCGTGGCGCACGTGGCAGTCCACTCCTGGGCGGCCCAAACTGTTGGTAGAGAAAAAACGGGGAATTTTTAATTACCAAAAATAACAAATTTGTGCGGAAGCGTTACGGTAAAAGTACCAGAGCACACCTTCCGCCGACATTCCGTCAACGAAAACCGCAAGAACAACAAGAAACTCTCTCCAACGAACAAAAACTCAGGGACATAGGTAAAGAAAATGATAGGAGGCTAGTTAAGATTCTTGGGACATTGTTCGTGGTGGAGAATGTCGTGTGCAACTCGCTCTTGTCGAGAATGTCATTAAAAACAACAAGAGAGAAAGCCAGAGCAGACATAAAACATGCTCCTTACACGTTCCCCGAGAGTACGTGTAAGTTTTTCTTTGCGCATTCTTCTGCGGTATTTTCTCTCCGGATTCTTTTTACTTGCGGGTTTCCTCCTTGTGGTATGTGGGACATGCTTTACTGTTGAAGGAATTTCCACCTCCGGGAAGGAAAAACTTTATATACGCTTAACAAACATATATGCAAAAAAAAAGCCGTTGTAACGTTAAATGCATTGCAAAATTGCTTTAAATTAAGAACAGCCAATTTGGACTCATTAAGGAAGAGACGAAGCAATTTTCGAGAGTGTTCATCATCAAACGTATCAACTCAACTTCTCGCGTGAAATAATGTGCCTCTCAGGCTCTTTTCTACTTAAACTCTACACTCTCTCTCTCGAGTGGCTTTTCTTCATAAATTACGTTTTTTCGTTCTGCTCGGGAGAAGTGCTCTTTCACAGAGTAAACAGAGGGAATTTTCGCTCAACCTGAAGCTCATTTGCATGTGTTGCTTCTCTGTAAATTTGAATATATATCGAGCGGTTTTTGTAATGTTTTTTTCTTCACTCTCCAGACTCTGGAGTCCATAGAGAGAAGTAAACAAAATTTAGGGGGTCCTGAACTCCACGTTTGATTTATACACACGAAAGTTTAATTACTCGTAGAGTCCCACTTTCACCCGGAGAAAGCACTTTAGAGTATCATTTCGGATAAATTTCCAGCGTTCCTATTTCACCTGATAGTATAGATATACTAATTCCCAAGCGTGTGTTTAAATCGTACGGTGCTTTCTAGGATCGCTTAAAGTGTGATGAGATAAAGCCTCACCGAAGGATTAAGTTTTCAAAGCGGATCGATATAAGCGTGTACGCAAATAACCTGGAGGGGGGAATGATTTACGACATGCGAAAATAGTTGATCCTTGAGAGCAGGATGAAATCTGTGTTACAAATGAAACCCGTAATATCGACGGGTTTCCCCCCCGTGTTCATGGACCCTTTCGAAAGGGGGCACACGATCTTTGAGAATTAATGAACTCCCGTTTATGCGAGTGAAAACTCTCTTTTATTGTAACGTAACATTGTGCGTTGCATCCAGCATTGTCGCCCTAAAAGAGTTTTTACGTGGAAAATCGTAAGAAATTCTTTTTGTTCGCGAGAAAGTCCTGTTGTTGGAATCTCTTGTGCTTTCTTCCTGAGTGAGCTTGTGAAAGTGGCTCGGTGACACAGAGAAAGCAACATCGTTGCGAAATGAAAGGAAAACATGATGATCGTGGAGAAATCAGTTGGTAGTGTGTTGAGAGTGGTGCTTTTCTCTTCTTTTTTTTTGAGGAGTCGTCACAAGGGAAATAATAACACATCAACGGGGGAGAATGGAGTGCAGTTTTTCTCTCGAGATGTTTGATTTTTTTTTCTATTCTGGTTTGCCGGGTTTTTTTCGCGATACCGTGAAGGTTTTAATAAACGGGCGGGTGTGTTTCTGTTTGAACGTGTGAGTGTGTGCTACTTAATTTCTGAACCCCTGGTTTCTGTTAAGTCTACTACGACTATGAACCCGTTTCGACTACCTACACAGTAACGTCTCTGGCAATAAGACAGTCGAAAGAGGAGTAAAAAAAACGCAGGCTGCGAAATACCGCTGCTGTGCTTTCTCGTTTGCTTGTCCTTCTCTCCCGTCCGCTGCTGCTCTCTCGAGCAAAACGACTATGAGACATGCCAACGAGTTTGGATTGAGTGCCAAACGAATATTATATGAGCGTTATATGTGCATTATACAAATGGTCCAGGAAACATTCGAGTACTTCATCAGCAGGGCATCAGGGAGAAAACCGAGTGATCAGCAAATACAAGCTTGTGTGATGAGCTGCGTTTTTCTAGGGGAAAGTGGAGACTTTCTCCAGATTTTGCTTTCCCTATACTCCAGTGACAAGCGTTTTAACGCGACTAAACGGTTTCTTGTAGGTTTATTATGCTTTCAGCGTAATGTATCGGGGCTCGTTTAAATTTTATATGCGCATTGTTACACACGCGTAATGTTAAAAAGGCCCCACCTGAAACCCCGTTTACATCGAGCACAATTTCGATTAATTGAAGTTTCAGGACAGACTGAAACGCGACAAAGTCGAGCCCCATTATGCCCAACAAAACCCAAAAGAAAATCGAATAAGTGTAAACTCAAAGAAGCGAATATATTGAGGAAAAGAAAACACATGTCTTTGGTAATTTAAACTTATCTTTGGCTAGTAAATCATGACAGAAAGTAGCCACACGAAGAAAGAGACAGAGAACAGCGACGGGGAACTCAAGGCTGATAAATTTAACAAATTAATTTCCGGGGAAATAGGACAGTAAGCGGGGAGCTGCTCGCTTCACTCGGCGTTTTGACTCTCTCGCAAATTTGTATGAATTAGTTTTGGAGGAAGTATCTTAAATGAACGTATTACTGGAATTAATTACGTTCCATGATTTACGTCATATTTTTCGGAGTAACGGGGATGGGAAAATCAATCGAGGGGGATGCAACAGTGCTTGTTTTTTTTGAATTTTATGCAAACAAGTGTGCTTTTTGCCGATTTGTTCCGAGTATTTCGTGATCCCGAGTTGCTACACCGTGTCTCGTGTTTCTTTTTCTGGGAGAATGGGAACAAAATCTTTTTTGGGAAATTATAAACTTTGGAGTCAATAAGTCGAGTTAATAAACAAGTGGTGTTGCGAGTTGTGAGAAAACGGGAAATAGGAAAAGTTTCTGGTCTCTTGGGAGGTTCTCTCTCCGTGACTCCTCTGATCTCGCTATATTCGTAATCATTATGAGCGCTTGCTGGATGGAGCGAAAATGAGCAGTTTTTTTTTCTGTGAGAAGTACTCTTCTTGAGTAACTTTTCACAAATGAAAACGCATTTTGGAATTATGTTGATGAGTGTGTTGCTTTTATGAGTACGTAAGCAGATTTTCTCTCTTGCTGACGAGTAATTTCGTTTTTGCTTTTGTGTTCGTTTCTTTACTCATCACGGTTGAGTTGGTCGATCGGGTTTTAATCACTTGATTGAGTATTTTAGTGTTTGGTCGGGTATTCTCTCTCTGATTGCGAGTGCTTTCTCTTGTGAGAATTCGTCGGAGAGTCTTTGGAGCCCATTTGTCAAACTCATTTTCGCACGGTTCTCAGGTTTGTTGGCTCTGAGTGTCTGGTGAGATATATTCGACGTCCCTCTGATGACGTGCTAAATGAGCAGTAGTAGAATTTTCCTGTTTAAACCCACGACCCACAGCTTCAGCGCGACAAACTAGTTCATTAGGTTTCTACACAAGTGGTGGTTTTTATCATCAGATACGTTTGTTCGGGTGTTTTTTTTAGAAAAAGTTTTTACTCCCCCAGTTATGATTTTCATAAACTTTCACTCAAGATAGTGCAGTTTGTCACTGCCACTCGAGTAACACATAATAACTTATTAATCAACGTTTTCTGGGTGTGGCGCCCCTCCGGGAGTTTCGGTTATTTTAAAGTCCCGCATTTCCCAATATCAGGGAAGTTCCCTTTGATGTGGAGTAAATATAATCGCACGATCTCCGTTTAATGAAAATTTCGAAATCGTGAATGTTTTACGGAATGTTATTTGCTTTTGCTGCGAGAGAATTTCTCTCTCTGCACGGAATGATGAGCTTATTATATTTTTCTCTCTCTCGATCGATAACGTTTGTATGTGGAGTTGACAAAAGGAGTAGAGTAAATCAAGTCGAGATGCTCGTTTCCCAGCTTCTCTTTTTGTGAATTCTCGTGTATGCATTCATTACAAAAGCGTAGTCCTTGTTGATTCGCTTTTCTCTCTATACTTCTTCGAGGAGCTCGTTCAAGTCGTTTGTTCTCGACTTTACAACTTTTCTTACACAATCGTGTGTGTGTGCGATAACGGGGGAAGTCATGCAGGAACTCTTTTTCTGCAATTGCTTCTTATTCGTAATTTCATAATATTGCGTTGTTTGATGATTTCTGAATTTATTATTAGTTTTCTCGGGGTTCTCTTTTTTGAGGGATTTCGTAACGAATCAATCGACTTGTCGGGGTTTTATGGAAGATGAGACTACATACGCAAATGAGCACTCTGGAGTTTTCGCTCCGAGAACATAAAAGGGAGAACCCCAACTGTCTTTTCTCTGTATTTTAATGAGGTTCTTGTCTTTCTACTCTAGTCTGTTCGTCGTGTGCGGGGTCCTACGGCTTTTGAATTATTCACAGTGCGCTAATCAACTGGTTTCTGCAGCTAGGGCTTCTAATTAGGGTCGTTGTTTGGGGATTTATCTTTCCTCAGGTGGAATTTCTCGTTACACCCGAGGGGACTCTATATCCCGAAACTTAGGTTCTCTGCATTATTGATTTTATTTTTATGTGCGTTTTTTTTCTCTCTCGTATTACCACAGGTGGTTTTTTCTTGTTTGCTTTTAATAAATTGGTTTTCTTTTGAATATATTCTGCTTTTACGAGTTTTTGTTCGTGTTTTTCGGTCGCTTTCTTTTTTGCGTCTATTTTTGGGTGGAATTTTTTATTGAGTCTCGCGGGGGTATTGGAGGTTTTTGTTACGTAATGTTTTTTTCTTGGGTTTAATTGAGCGTATTGGAAGTTAGATTTATATTTCATGAGGTTTTGTTGAATTGACAGATACAACCGGGAGTCTTTTTATTGTTTTGGGGGGGAATTCACGGGTTTTGGATTGGATTGTTTACTTTGCACTTTCTCTGGGTGGTGGGATCTTTTACTTTGGATTTTACATGTTTATAAGTTTGGAGGTTACGTGTTACTGTATCTGAACCTATTGATCGTGTGCTCTGTCATACGTCAGTGTAAGGTTGGGTCAATTTTCTATAAATTACTTGCACAGTTTTAAAAACTATTCTCAAGAAAAATCCCCCCGAATCTTTCATGAGACGCGCGTAATGAGTCATTCAGAAACTCCCAAAGTCATAACGGTGCATTTAACTAATTCGTGCGCTCTGGAATTTCTCATTTCAAACTCCATATTATTTATGCTACGTAATATGATATGAAAATATCCGGAGAAAATTGAAAATGATATTTTCTCGACGAGATCGCATTACTGTCTTGCGACGATGGGGCTATTTTCTACGGATGAGTTGGTGGTGCACTGTGTGCATTATTTTTGCGAAATGATAAGCGGGTGAGGTGAAATTTATATTCTAATACGAGTTGAAGGATGATACGTTAGAAACGGAGTTTTTTTTTACGGGATACACTCGTGTATACGGAGTAACTCGACGGGGGAAAAAATTATTAATGACTTTTTGAGGTACTATTTTTTTCATAAGCGAAACAAAGTCGCGAAAAAAATAAAGAATAAGAGATTATGATCATGCATCTCTCTAGCTCCCCTCAATCTTCTCATCGTCATCATCATCATCATCGCTCCAATTTATACTTGTCCCGAAAGTGAAAGTCAAAAGAGAGAGAAAATCCAACCGCAGAGAGAAGTTTAGCGATGCGAGATGCGGAGCTCATGGTTCGGGGGAAAGGAGCCAGAAAAGCCCTGGCAAATCCTTTACGAGATCAGGAGGATGAGAATACGACAATGATCCGAGGAAAAGGAAGTTGGAAGTCTAACGAGGAAGGGAAAAGGGGGAAAGTTTTTTTTCTCTTTTCTCTCGTGACATTCGGGGATAGTGGCGGTGGTTTCAGTTTTCTTGTATCCATTTGGGAAATTTGTTGCGGATTTTTTTTTTTACTTGAATTTGACGCGTGTTTTGATTATTATTGGGTGTGCATGTTGGGTTTGTATCGATTTTTTTATTTTTTGTCATGTTGGGGGGGTTTAGTTTTTGCGATTTCGCACGTGTGGTTGGGATATAAAAACTTGGGAATAAATGTGCTTTCTGGAATTTTTGTGAATTGTTTTTCGTGTGATTTATTTCGTTTTTGATGTCTTTGTTTTTTTTTGTAGCGTTTGTCTGTTTGTCGACTGATTGATATGTTTTGTTTTTGGAGTTTTGGTATTTATGGGTGGGTATTTGTAGTGAAGTTTTGATCCTGATTTATTGTTTGTTAAATTGTAAACTAAATGATTGTGTTATCTGACATTAAACTAAAACTACATAGAAAAATAAAACCCAACAAAATCAGCGCCCCTTCCCTCCACCGTTACGGAACACAAAAGTCTTGATGGCCCACACACGCCACACGGTTGTCAGTTTTTTAGTGGCTTTGAGTGTTCGAGTACTTGAGACCCTGACGTTGATGATTCTTGATTTTAAGTGTGAATCATACAGATACAACATGAGTGCGTATATGTCAGATGGAACTTCCTGCGTGTTTACGAGCAGTACGTTTATGTGTGTAACACCAGCGGTTGAAATCTGACGCGGTGGAATGAGAATTGAAAGAATCGTTCTGCTGCGTTTAGGTTCGTTTGACAATAATGCTGAAATATGATCGTCGTGTGGCAGGTCGGCTTTATGGTTGCTGCAGCAGACGGGGAAGCTATGGAATGTGCTCTCTCTCTCAGGATTTCGGGGGAATCGGAGAAACCTGTGCTTTCACTTTTCCACGTTACGAACAGTTGCCCTTCTCGCAACTGATACTATTCCCAGGTAATTAGCACCCGCACATAGAATTCCAGTTCCACGACCCAATAATCACGCTTAAAACCACAGCCACTCGGACGTTTTCACGTTGAGAAAATGAAACCAATTATCTATTGTCTAGTGTCGGGGTTTTTTAAAAAAAAATTCGAACGCTCATTTTTTCCCCCTGTGCAGAAAATACACGGGAAACGGAATTAATTGATTTCTCTAGGGAGTTGAGTTATAGGTTTTGAGCGTACACATGAACGTACTTTCATCATCACTCTATCGTTCAATGTTGAAATGCTTCATATTATTCACGACGTGGTTCGGGAAGTTACTTTTTTTTCGTTGGAAAAACAGAGTTTTTTTTTGCCTCACACTTCCGCTCCATATCACAAATTGCCTACCTTTTGCATGTACTCGGGTGTAATTGTGAAATCGTTTTTTTATGATCGTTCGTGTCTGTCTGTTCGGTTGGTGTCGGGGTTTTCGTATAAAAATTAAGTTTCATTGATACGTACGTTCGTTCGTCAATGGAGATCAAACAAAAATTAAAAATTTCTGAATCAATTTACAAACGAGCCCGTAATCACGTTATTCGAACATTCATACCAGCGGCACTTCACTCCACCGGTTACGAGAAAGTTTGTTTCATCTCTGCTTTCTTTTGTTCTCTTTTGTGAACGAGACAGCCAACTTTTTTTACTACTATTTTTTATACCTTTTCATTATTTAACTTTTGGGAAGTGTTTTTTATCTCTCTCGTTTGACTTGTCAGTCTAGGATAACGGGAAAGTTATAAATTCCAGGTGATATGTACAGAGAGAGAGAAACTCTGAGAGAACAAAGAACATCTGCATCTGAGTCGGTATAATTGTGAATACTTGCGAGATCGTGAACGTGACAGATTTTCTTGGTGTCACTAACAATCGGAGAGAGGAGCAGAAACGTTGAAAAAAGTAATTTCTCTCTACTTTCTCCAGGAATCCCAACTTTCTCGTGTTTATTCTTTGTGATGAATACGTATAATATGAGGATTTATTGTCAGCTCGATTTTTTTTTTGGTGAAAAAGAAGAATTTTTTTTGAACTTTGGGCACAGAGAGTGCTCGTCAAGCTGTATCACCATGTAAAGTGGGATTACAGAAAGTGAAGAGCGTAATTAAAACCGCACTCGTTTACACTACACTAGTTTTTATTGTAATTCGCGTTTCGTGTTCTGGAAGCGTATATATGCTGGCTGCTGGTCCAGTTTATTTTCGCTGGAGAGACTAAGCAGCACGCTCATTTTTTTTATCCTCTTTTGTGTTCATTGTCGTTGATGTAACGTTCATATGGGTCTGTGGAACAAGGAACTAGCATTAGCAGCGGGGGGAAGAGAGTTTTTCTCTCTTTCGGGTAAATAAACAAGATGTGTTTTTTCGTGGGGAGAAATGGGAGCAGGGTCTGGTGTGGGTGGGATATCATACCGCTGGGGTTATGTAAGAATTTACTCTTTGTCGTTGAGTAATATTGTTCACACTGGAAACGTATAATTTCCCCGCAAAACGATCGACAGCCACGGACAGTTTGACTGACAGGAGAGCACACCTCCAGAGAGGGGCTCGGTGGACACCCGTTAATTGAAACGCGGTCCAGTACTATGTGTCACAGATCCGGGCAAGACACGGTGTCGATTTAACGTGATTAATTCACGAGAGGCAGCGAATATTATGGGTATGGACGATATCGATAGCTGATAATTCAATCCATTTTATGCTCGCACACCTGTCTGCGTCTCAGCACGTTTTCTCCTTTCTCACTATCGTGTGTGGAATATTATTTATGCCTGCTAATCTCATGGGAGACACGTGAAGCATGACACATGCGTTGATGTCAATTATGCGCATACATTAAGTGCTTGTGTGTTTCGTTTACACCTGTGTGCTCCCGTCTCGGGTGGAATTTCATGCTGCTGGAATGCTTACAAAGCGGGAATATGGAAAGTATTTTTTACTCACATTCGAATGCATCCGGCTTTGGTGCCGATAGCGAGGAGTCTCTGTACTGGGTCGAATGCGAGGGACGTTGGCTGGTATGGGAATCCGTGGCAGAATGTCTGTTGGGTTCAACGAGGTGTTTAGAAAATATCCTCAGATAAGAACATATCCACAAAAAAACCCTAAAACCTACCTTAATAACGCGAAAGTGCTCAGGCCGAAGATTCTCCGGAATCTCAGTGACGATCCCAACCTCCCCACCAGGTCTCCCAGGCCCACCACCCCCAGGACCAGCCTTCCCACCC
>JAQIXX010005837.1:0-13232 GCA_034700605.1 Willowsia nigromaculata
CCAAGTGGAGATAGAAGACAACCACGATATTATCATTCACTTCCAACGGTTTAGCTTCATTCGGTTGCCGCATCGCAAGAACCATATCTTCGTAAGTTTTTATTCTCTGCTCCCATTTCTTCCACTGTTTTACAATACCAGACTCTAGCATTGCAGATAATCTTCTGAAATAGTAGTCAATAGGAAACTTGATTTTTGACAATAACCAAGCATTTCTCCACTCTCCTAGTCTATCTTCACTTACAGAAACGACCTGGCTACTGTTTTTGACTAACCGTTTAAGTTTGTAGTAACTTTCGTCAATAACATAGGAGAACGAAACGAATGCAGTTTTTTCACAGGCTTTAATCAACTCAAGGTACCCGTCAGGCAACCCATACTTTAAAACAATATTCATCATTTCAGAATTTGTAAAATTATACATTACATTTGTCCAGTTTTGGAGTTCTCCTAAACCAACTAAATAGTCGTGCATAACGGATGACACGTGAACAATTCGGTTTTCCCATTCGATTACGGTATTGTTGTAAGCTTGTTCCGTAACGTTGTAACCTGTAGAGGAAACCACTGCTTTGAATAAACTGTTAAATCTCACATAACCCTGAAAATCATCTTGCTGCGCATATACAATAAATTGTTTCTTGAGTAGCTCGTTAAAATACTTCACTGGAATTGGCAGTACTGGCGAACTCAAATCCGTAATATTTTCTCCCCTATAAGCATTGGTGATTATGACGCCAAGCAACAGCAAAATAATGTTCACAGAACGGCAAGAGGGTTTAAAACAGTCGAATGTACCTTGCTCTAACAGAATTTTGCAAACAAAAAAGTGAATGAATGGTTGATGATTTTTACATGACCGAATGAAAAAGAGTGTGGATGTCAAAGATGTTACTGTAAGAAGTATCCAAAACCACATGTCAAACGCGCTGATATATCCAAACAAAGATAAAGTGCCTAATTCTGAGCCCCCGCATGTGATAAACTTTAAAGCAAAACTATCAAAATACATATGAAACCCTTCCTTGTCGTCAAACATAACGTGAGTAATAGGTTTAAAACCATCCATTTCACCACTAGTAATATGACTTAAAGACAACGATCCTTTTAATGTTTGATTTGGAAAAACTGCATGCAAAATAATTATATCACTCCACATGTTGGTTTTAAGCAATCGGAACTCTAGCTTGTCAAGTTGAACGAAGGACATTGCAACAAAAACTTGCAATGATGTCTCATCGTCAAATTCACGCTTGGCAAATAACACAATTCTGTTAACGCAGATATTTTTCCATTCAGATACCACCCATTGTAAGAACATTGCAAATCCTTGAAATTTGGTGGGAACTTGTACTTGTGAACCGGTGTCAAAATCGTAAAGCAAAAGGATATTGTCTTCAATGCTATACATAAACTGATATGGTTGATTGGTCACAGATGGTTGCCTCCGAGAGATAACCGAAAACATGTAGTTTTGTTTCAGTTCAATTTCTAAAATACGTTGATTTGATTTAGAATATGCAATGATTTGAAATGCGTTATATTTTGCCATTTTATTTTCTGAGTCGGCATCGGCATATGAATCAAAATAATTGTATTCGTATCGACGTAGCCTTGGAAATATCATGTCTGCTTGCCCACTTGCATGTAGAGTATGAGTCACCCATAAACTAGAGGAATCAAACTGCGATAAAAGGGGAATAGTTTGCATCAAATAAAGCTGTAAATAGCACGGCAAGTTTGGTGGAAATTTTGGATCAAATAAAAATGCACGAAAAAATGTCGAGTTATAATTATCCATCATTACACTATAACCAGGAAATAAATTGTCTGCTTCCTTGTAAGTTTTTAGACCTGTAAGCACAATTGGATTGTTGAATTGTACAAAATCTACTCTAGTAGAATTAGGACTTCGAAGTGTTATCAAATGAATTATGCAGTTTGAAAAGATTTGAAGAAGACTATTAAAATTTACAAAATCTGCCATTTTTTTGTTTCTAGTTCACAATAATTTATGAGCCAAAAATTTTAAGAGTTTCCCTTTTCTCTTTTAAAGCTAATAGATTCTTCAGCAAACGCGGACATATCAGTAAATACCCGGAAAATCCACTTCTAGTTGCCGGTTTTATATATGACAGAGGTACTTCCCGATTCTGATTTCCGTGTTGCAATGGCTCTTAAAATGTTTTGAACTTGTTTATTTGAATTTCTTCCTTGTCGCACCTTAAAAGTTGATTGATAATGAACATGCTTGCAAGTTGGACGTATAAAAACTGCTATACGGAAGTAAAAGCCTTCTGGAAAAAATATGGGTTGCATAATTTTGCTTTATTAGCACGCAGAGTGGCTATTGAGATGCCTTTAGCTATTCACACACTCACATGGCCTAGTTTTTGTTCTGTCAGATTTGATCTCCGAACGCCCTCTGGTGGAGAATTGAGTTTTTATATGTGATTAAAGCGTCATTAAACGTTGCGAAAAAATGCATGGGAGTTTCTGAGGGCGCAGGCTTTGGCATTTATCAGTTCGTTATTTGGCCTTAACCTTGCGTGCTCATTGGAAGACTTAAAAGGACTTTTAATTAATAAACCAATTGTAAAAACGTTATTCAGTGCACAGTTATCGGAAATCATGTGTTTTACTCCCAATTTTTTGTGGGGCTTCTGCAAAATGTCTCGTTTTATGGATCACCAGAAACTGTTTACAATTCTCACAGCTTGCAGCCTTGGAAACTTGTGCATAGATTGAGAATATATGTGGCTAAATATCTTAGAATAAAACACCCACGCAGATTACCAATAATCAGAGCACGATCCAAACAAAAACCCAACTAATTTCTCATTAATTTTGGGCACAATTTTAATTTTTTAATGTGGATTATTAAGTGTCAATAAGCCTGAGAACAAAAAAATTCTATACACTCATAAAGGACTATCCAGTTACATTTGAAGGGGTGACCCAGATCCTACCCTAGCACTGATCATTATTTGTGACATTGGTTAAGCAGCAAAAATAATGTAAATAACACTAGACATTCTAAGAGACCTTACACGCATTCAAGCACTAAATTACATCACACTAAAAGTAATTGAATATAAAAAATTATAATGAATAATATTGAATTACTTTATATAAGCTTACGTACCAATACTTGTTTCTCAAGGCTTTGAAAACTTCAGTTGTACTCTAATCTTGAATGAAGTTATCGAAATCCTCGGAGCCGCAGCGTCCCTAAGCACAAAATCTAGTTTGCTCAGTCTGAGCAAATGAAATTAATAAAATCAGCTTAAGTTAATATGGCAGCAGAACACATCTTGAAAGAGTTTAATTGGGCAGGAAAACTTTTTTGAGGCGTCTAACACAGATCAGAACTCGCGGGCAAACGTACAGGAAGGGTTATGTGATATAGAATTCAAATTCCGAAAAGGATTATGTGATACCTTGGAGTCGTGGCTGAAATCGCTATGTGCAAATTTACGCGTTTCTCGCTATGCTTGCTTGAATATGAGCAACAGTTTTTGGGGTAAAATGACACCTCTATTATTTCAAATAAAATTTAAATTCTCAATAGTTTTTGAGTTTTTCGATATATTTACTACATCTACACTGTATATAAACTTACAAAATCGCAAGTATTTTTCTTATATGTAGGACAAAAATTATTCGAGTTGGTCTTAAAACTAATGAATTAATGCCCTCCAAACAACAGCATACAAGTTTAAAGTTTTGCTCGGACAATATATGCTACAGTCACTCTATTTTTATTCCTACACTTGAATGAGGGGTATCAAAATGTGCAAATCGCACAGAATAGATTACGGTTGCATCTTTATTATTTTTAAAAAATTTGCATGTAGCTCCTTCTGCTACGCCTCCAAAGAATCACATAGCCCTTTTCGGAATATGAATTTTATATCACATAGCCATTCCTCAAGTTTTGCCCTCGATATTCAAGATGTGGTAAAACGTAGATGGAGGGGAAATTAGATAATTTTCAGATGTTAGTTATACGATTCCACTTATGACTTCTAGATAAAAATTGAAGTTTTTAAGCCCTTGTTAAAATATTTTCAAATGTCAACTCGTAAGCCGATTTTTTCTGATCAACGTCAGAATACTGTTTTTTTGGGAGTTATAATCCTTGCGTAGCCGCAATTATGGATGATTAATTGGCTAGTCATATCAAGTCTCAACCACAGCAGCTCAATATGATATCAACAACTTCAGCTACTACTATCCCGTCGTCTGAGACTATCTTTCTAATTCGGGAATAAACTTATAAGTAACCGTATTCTTTGTATTCACACAACTTTAAAATGAGTGCTATTAAACGTAGATGTATCATATTTCCAATATATTGAGTCCTATTTGCAAGCCTGAAAATAGCTTAAGTTTTCACAGGAATACTTGATAGGGCAGGCTCAGTCAAAAGCCTGAAAAGGTAGATCAAGAAAAATATCACATGCCAACTTCCAATTTCCAGTAGAATACTACTTAAAGATTATTATATAATAAGAAACCCTATCTTTTGTTTTGATAATGAAAATTAGATCAAGCTATAATAGATTAAAATCTATTAAGTTTAACGTTAAGAATTTAGCTTCTTCAAATAAACCAGGATATATGACCATGTGACATTTTACATTTGGTTTTTCTTATAAGGCACGGCATTCTCCTTCACAAGTTTTGAAAAAAACAATGTACATTATTAAAGTTCATTGTTAATACAGATCGAACGAAATGAAATGAGACATCTTTCTGCCACCTAATTGAACAAATAGCATGATTACATGCAACTTCTGCAGTACCTACAACAGTCCGAGTACATAAAAAAATGTTTTTCAAAAAATAATTCATTCCTTTTAATTGCAATCGCACCAAATATAGTGGCAAAAGCTCTAGGTGGAACGCCACTAGAAAATCGTCTAAATAGTGACAATGAAACCGCTAATAGTGACGTGTGTATTTTAGATAGCCTCGAAAAATCCCTTCCCACTATTAAATGACTGTGAGCTGTCGGGTTAACTGATTACAAATCTTTGATTTTGTTGTTATCCAAAAAAATATCGCAAATTTGGGGTAAGATTAAAAACAGCCTTGATGCTTGAATAAATGAGCGCTATTGCTACTTTGATGCATCTTGTGATGCTTAGCGTTTTTAATTTGGGGTATCATTCTAAAATAAGTCATTGAAGACCTTTGAAAAATCAACGTATACATGATACGAATCCTGCAAATCAGACATGACAAATGATGTTCAGGTAATATAATTGTGTGTTGCGGAAAGCCCTATGAGAAAAAAGTCTGAGTACAAGAAAGCGGAAATACAAAGTAGGTATGATTTCAAATACAAGGAGAGTAACGAAAAGGTTTGACTTTTTAAGAAAACTTACCTTAACCGAAATTAAAATCTCCCATTTTAATTTCAGCTTCTGTGTGTGCTTAAAAATTGGATAATCAAACAATTTGAATCCAAACTACTATGAATTTTAGGATTTTAGGTTGTAAATGATTATAAATGATTTTGATTCTACGGATTCTAATCAACCGACAAAACACGATAATAATTTTGTGATTATTGTGTATGTAATATATAGTGTGTAATTTTTAAGATTAGCTTGTATTTGAGACCATGCTGTAGCTTAAACGGTATATTTTGAGTACTAAGAAAAAATTCGGATTGCAACAGGGTAATACATTGAGTAATCGTATTCAAAAACTGAAGTTTTGGTACTTGCTGAAGCTTGGGGGTGTACATAAAGCTGGATTTCGTGTTGTCGGAAGGATATCATGCTTTTTTACTTTCAATTATTTATTTCAAACTTCAGAATATTTTTTTATTACAAAATTATAACATTTGACTTTTAATTATGAATTATAAAATTATACGAAGAAACAGAAACTATGAGTATCACTTCCAATCACGACGTTTTTGAACTGTTCAGCATGCATACACACATCTTCAAATAATACCCCAATAATTCATAGTTGTAGAAAATTCAATAAGGACTTGTCATGAACCTTGTAGCTTTTTACAGACCTTTTATCATTTCTTATACCGAGAGGGTCATATTAACAAAACATGAATTACAAAATAATGAATTTGTGACTAAGAATACCCAAAATATTACAAAAGCAATCATAGGCAATAAAAACGCTTTAGCCGGCCAAAGTTTCCGCAATGTTTCTGAATTGGGAGTTACATAATGCGCTTAAGTGTTTTGCCGAAAGATAAAGACAAATAAAGTGGGAAAAAATGAGTACATGTAACTAAACAGGTCTGCACAAAGGTAAAATAAGGTACATTTAAAGGAACATCTGTAAAGGCGAAGGTCAACCACTACAAACCAAATAATTGTACCCAAAAGTAATCCCAAATGAAGATAAAATACAACAACAATATTATCATTAACTCTCAATGGTCTGGTTGATTTTGGCTGGCGCAATACTGCAACCATGTCATCATAAGTTTTAATTCTCTTTCCCCACATCTTCCATTGCTTAGCAATATCGGATTCCAGCATTGCGGAAAATCGCTTAAAATAAGTCAGTTTCCTCCAGTACATAAGGAACTGCTTAATTAACTTTACTTTCAGCATTGTCCTTCCGCATTCAAATCTAAGGATATGATTAGGTACGTATCTACTTACTCCGAGAACTCTCCTCAAAAATTTACTTTGAATTTGTTCTAGAATATTTAGGTAGCGTAGACTCCATATACTACTGGCGTATAGAGACACTGAGGATACTAGGCTATCAAATAAACATTTACTGAAAAATGAATTAGTTCTACCAGCACACATAATTTTCCACACACTACCCATGGCTGCCAGTCCCTTCTGCTTCATTTGATGAGTCGCTTTCACAAGCACGCCACTACTAGAAAATAAAACACCAAGATATGTATATGAGTTGACAATTTCAATGTTTTCTCCTTTATACTTGAAGCAAACATTGCCGACTCTCCCCCCTTTGCGAAATACTACTACTTTTGTTTTTCCCAAATTAACCCTTAGACCTAAACTGTCTCATTAAACTAAACTGACCTAAAGTACTCTGATAATATGCTAATTTTACGTTGCAAATGGCCCGGCGTGTTTGAAAGTAGGACCATGTCGTCGGCGAAAGCTAGTAGCTGCAATTCGAATTCGTGAGTAATTCTGACCCCTGCTATTCCTGAGCCTCTAAGTTCTTTTTCTATATCACAAATGTATAGGCTAAGAATCAGGGGGCTCAATATTTCCCACAAATACATAGTATGTACATAAATCTCCACGTAGCTATCGAAACAATGACTCATCAAATAAAATGAAAATTTAGTTCATTTTATAATACCCAATCCCTGATACTTTTTAAAAAACCCAGGGAGCACTGCTCCCGTAAGAATTTCCATGTCCATTTTTAAATGAGGACAATCATTAAAATACAAAGTTCCTACTAGTGTCACTTTTACTTATTTGATTTGTATAAATCTGCTTCTAAACTTAATCATTCAAAATATTAAACAATTATCTCGTGCAATTTACCACAAAATGTTGAATCTGATGAAAAATCTTGGGCTTAAAATTTTCGGAGTATGTATTATGATGAAAGGCCTCTTTAGATTTTTTGAAACATTTCACATACACTAATCCAATTTAATACTCAAATTCATTTCAATCATCATCAATCAAGTCCCCAGAGCGCTTTCTGTTCTAAACGTTAGCCATGTAAGTGGCATCATTCATGCAAAATATTATTTCCATTGCTTCCAACATGGAATTTCGTGACATTGATTGACAATGACATTGTGTCATATACGCTTGGATTGATTCATAAATTCACACAGATTTACTCATACAGATACAGAGGTAGATTATTTTCATGCATGGTCAAAAGTAAATATATAAATGTACATATATACGAGGAGCTGATCATATATTAAAAAGGAACTATAATCAATTATAGCTTGTCAACCATAATGGTTTTTCACCCACTGTTTTTTTGGACGTTTACACTTAGCTAGGACGTATTTCCCCAGTTTCAAAACTAAATATTCTTATCTGTACAAAATATTAGTGGATATTTAAGTCACAGTTTTGCGCCATGATTTTGAGCCATTTTAATATAAATGATCTCTGCCACTAGTGTTTGGGTTTTCCAGAAAACAAGTTGTCGTATAACACAAGGTCGTAACCTGCATCACTAGCGTTGGTTAGGATAATTCAGTAGATAAATCCAAGGGGGGGATCTGGGCACCCTATTTGGTGTAACTGGGCAGTTTACAATGAATGAACAAGATATTTTCAGTTATAATAGCACACGATAAACCGAAACGATGAGCAATACCAAACAAGTTCAGCCAAAGAATTTTATTAATTTATTAATTAAAAGGGTTAAGGCGCGAACGAACCTTTTGAAATCTGTGATATCCTTGCATGCTGAAAACCTTTGGTATAACCATTTACAACTCCACAGGTTTTAAATTGCATGACTGCATCCGTTAGGTGAAATAAAATCGACTAGACTGCGGCCCAAACAAAATGCAAATTGCATTCCATTGTTATTAACGGTCTCTACTGATCAGTTGCACTCTTCAATCCAAATTTTAGAAAATAAATTTTGTCGCAATTAAATCTTCTCGCTCATCAACGTTATTATCTTGCGGGTTTATTTAGCACGATAGGGCTATTTGGGATTCTTTGTGAGGGGTTGTTCCTAAATGTCGTCACGCAAAAAATTCACACCTCCTCCCACCTTGTCACGAACTTTCTCATAAACGAGTACATGGCGTGTCACGCTACTGCCGAATCTCCTTCCCCACCCCCTCAATTTGTGACATCATTTATGCATAGCCCCATAGTGGCGTGCCGCATACGACGTGCCTCATACTTTTGTTGCAGGAGATGTTGCCTGCAACAGCATAATGAAAGGTGGGTGAAACTGATGCTACGCAGTCTACAGAGTTGAAAACAAGTATATGGGGGTTTATGAGGGCGGTGAAGCCGATTTTGACATCAACGTTTGTCCAAGACCACCACGGGGACACTAAATTAGTGAGTAATGAGCTGAAACTCAGTTGTCAGGGATAATTTGACCCGTGGATAAAGAATTTAATATAAGTTTTTCCAGTTTTTGTCTATGACCACCAAAGGGCACACAAAATTTAGCTTTTAAGCTTTCTTCTTTGAGTTTGGGACTGAAATGTTAATTATTATGTACAGACTTTCGCTTGCTACACACATCTGAATATGGAATTTTCGACATGAGCAAATTAATTAAAATGGACACTTGACCCTTTGACCTCATCCTATCGTGCTATTTTGAAAGTTTACCAGGCTTTTAATATTTTCCGCAATAATTCTCGGTGAATGCGGAAAGCTGGAGTTTAGCTTTACCTGCCGAAATAAAGCTAGTAAAAGTATAAGTGGTTATCAGTAAGGCACTCCTAGAGGACACGCAAACTTCATATCACCGCAAATAAATAAATTTCACGGAAATATTTTAAAAAATTAGATTGTTACACAAGGAGAAGTGCAATTGCAAAATTTTATGCAACGGTTTTTCTAAATTATAATGGCTACCTAGGATTTTGTCATAGTTTGTTGATTGGCTTGAAGCACTCCATTTTTTGTATGCAAAAACCCTTAACAAACAGGAAAAACCTTAACATCCAAGTTGGAACGTCAAATGTAGAAATGCACCCTGCGAATGATACCTTCGTTTCTATATATCCTCCATCGCATGTACAAATTTGTATGGTTTTTGACTCCTTTGATTGAATTGAAGATTCAAATGAGGATTAGAGACCAGTCAGGATTCGTGGAAATGATTGGGATTGAGGTGAATGTCGTTGCGTATTCACAAAACTCATCATCTATACTTAAACACAATGAGGACGCATTCGCAGGTGCCACGGCTTCATAATTTTTTAATTCGAGACATATGGTACCTGCAATGTATTCTGTTAAATGTGAAGGAATTTTCATAATTCTTATCATATGTTTGCGTTAGTACTGGAGACGAAGACTTAAAAAATTATGAATGTCAGTGCGTCCAAACTGTAGCAGAAATCTTACGTCGAAAAAGTTCACTCGCACAAATGGTTTTTGCTCCTTAAAATCTTCAACTTTCTGGGTACAAAATCGATAAAAAAAACATTTTGCATTCAAATTGACATAAGGGGACAACTTAACGATTAAATTATGTGTCACTTCCTGAGTTCGTGTAATATCTTTGTCTTGTGATTTCCAAAATATTCCAGCAATATTTTGATACCAAATTGCCATGGAAAGTCCATGATTGCAATTTAAGCATTAAGAGACGAAACTTGAGAGAATACCAAAATAATTATACCTTGATTTCACCATATTTATGAGGTTTTAATGTTTTGAAGAATGCGGTGAAAATTATGGTTTAGTTCAAAGCAAAAAAACATGTACAGTAGAAAATTGGATTTATTTGAAAGTCTCTTATCAATAAGACAGTTATTTGTATCAATCACATTTTGAGTATGTCTCGAGGTCATGTATTCATCACAACACGGATATCCAAGTACATGCGAATTTTTAAAATAACATTCATATTTCCTTCAAACTTAAAACTACCATAATTCTACTGATTACAATGTAAATTTCCGATCTTATGAGGTGCGTAAAAATCTTGTAATGGCTGATTATCATAAATACACATCGTGCTCCAAACTCACGTCAATTGCAAAATATATCTAAACCCTTATAATTCAAATGAAAAATGCTAAGCAAATTATGATAATATCATAATTATAATAATCATAAGAATTTGTTGCATAAGCGTTTTAGTTCAGCAAAACTTCAGAAATCCGAATTAAAATCGTGCCAGTCAACAGATATCAAAAACCTGGAATTTCAACACGAACCAAGTTTAAAAAATTTGCATTAGATCTAATGCACTAATGTAAGATTAGACGAGTGACCAAAAGGCATATATTTGAAATAACTCTAACCATGATTTTAGAGATTGAAAACTAATCATACATTGTAATGAGTAAATTTTTTAAAGTGCGCCACTACCACTACTGATAAATTAATATACAATCTGCTTTAGTATTAAGATACGTTTTAATTAATTTACCGAAAACCGACAACAATAAACTTATGCAGACATACAGCAATAAAATATATCATGCAAATAATTTTACGAATGCCATAGTAACAGATAAAAACACCAGTCAAAGCGTGTTTGTAGCCTCTACGGTCAACCGCAAAGCATACCAAAATTGTCCCCAAAAGCAATCCCAAATGTACATAAAACACTACAACTATATTATCATTCACTCGCAGCGGTCTAACTATTTTTGGTTGACGCATTACCGTAACCATATCTTCATAAGTTTTAATTCGCTTTTCCCACATCTTCCATTGCTTGGTTATACCTGACTCTAACATACCAGAAATGCGTTTAAAATAATATTCGATTGGAAGCCTGATTTTAGTCAAATACCAAGACTTTCTCCATTCTCCCAGCCTGTCTTCACTTACTGAAATAACTTGATCATGTTTAGAACTATTGGTACTTGTCAATCTCTTAAGTTTGTAAAAACTTTCTTCAATCATATCGGAAAATGATACAAAAGCAGTTTTGTCGCATGATGCTATAAACCGAAGATATCCATCGGGTACTCCATAGTTCACAACGAAGTCCATAATTTCTGAATTGGTGTAATGATGAATAAGATTTCTCCAATCTTCCAGCTGTCCCACTTCCTCGAAGTAGTCCCAAATGGCTGACGATCCAAAACTGGTTTGGTTATGCCAATCACTAGGTAGGTCTGTGTAGGAAAAATCTGTATAGTTAAGACCTAAAAGCCTGCAGATGACCTCACGTATTGAACTTTCCTTTCTAAACGCATCCTCCTGATCTACGATGCGTTCTTGCTGCGGATATATAGTAAACGATTTATTGAGCAGTTCGTGGAAAAGCTTAACACTAATTGGATTCACCGGAGAGCTTAGATCTGTAATATTTTGTCCTCTGTAAGCATTGCTGATAATGATACCCATTAAGAGCCAAAGTATATTAACAAAGCGACAGGCAGGTCTCAAACAGTCGTTTGTACCTTGCTCGAGAAGAATTTCACAAATAAATAGATTTAAAGGTGATTTCCACTTACGAGAATGAACTTTACATGACCACACAAAAAATATTAAAGAAAATAATGTTGTGATTATAAGAAGTATCCAAAATATATTGTCAAACGCGCTAATATACCCAAATAGAGATAACGTTCCAGGTTCGGTACCTCCACAAGTAATAAATCTTAAATTGACACTATCATGAACCATATGAATTCCAAATTCGTCGTCAAAAACAATGTTTATAATTGCATTATGAAGTAGGGGCTCATAGTTTGTATCCGGCCCAAGGACAACTGAGGGATAAAAACTATGATTATCAAAAACCGATGCTAAAATGACAAGATCGACCCACATAGAGGATTGATATGACGGAAAGTCCATTTGGCGAAGTTGAGCAGTTGAAACCAAATCTAATGCTCGAAATGTTGCTCCATCATTACTCCCTGCCTTTTTAATTAAAATATGTCGGTTTTGACAATGATATTTCCATTCTTCTCATTTGTTTTTGAATATGCAATAATTTGAAATGCATTGGATTTCGGCAAAAGTCTTTTCTGCATATGATCTGTTCGTAGATAAAGGCATATACGTTTTGGCACCTTATTTTTCAGGGTAGCGACTCTTATTTTACGGCTTTCGACTCTTAGAGCCAAAAAATAGCCAATTGGTGACAATTCTTGTAAATTAAAATGATAAACCCTAAAGTACAAGCGGTAAATGAAGAAAGGACTTAAGTTATACCTATTCGCTAGTTTAAACAAAGGGGAAGAATTGGCGAATAAGGAATAGATGCCCTCATACCTAATCGCAGACTGTGCAGACACTTTAACGGGTTTGAATCCGTGTCAGCTCCGACTATAAACATGTCCTATGCGTGCCAATTGGTCTGTAACGCGTAATGCAGAAGGACCACACTAAATACTAGTGCAGTTGTGGCTTGTACAATTTAAGTCGTTGAATCGATGAAGGAAGCGGATGGATGGGTAAGGGAGAAACCTGTCGTTATTTACCAAAATGAAAACGATATGACTGTCGTTTATGCACAAAATGATGGATCTGATTTTTCTTGGGGTTTATCACCTTAATTTACCGGAATTGTCACCAATTGGCTATTTTTCGGCCCCTAAGAGCCCAAAA
>JAQIXX010005838.1:0-13232 GCA_034700605.1 Willowsia nigromaculata
CTGCCAATTTTCATCAAAATCGAAGACAAAAAGTTTGTGTACATGATGCGACCAGATTAACTGTAGGGCTCTTTACAGGTGCTGGTTTTGCGTTCTCCGAGTTGAGTGACAGACAGCTAAAAAATAAAAGAGTTGGTTTTTGCTCGTTTTTTGCAGCCATTATGAAGGTATTCGCTCCGGTTGATTTTCAATTGTAAAGTTAATGCCGAGGTCTATCGTGGTAGTGGATTGGGTGGATTGGAGTTTTAGCGTTCATTTCTTCGGCGTTTGTAAAACCATGTTATTTTGTTGTATAAAGTGTAAATGGATTTGGTGACGTAAGGGATGTGTGCTGTGCGGAAGGGCGATTAAGTGGGAGGGCAACAAATGTTACGAGAATCTCTCCGAGGAGCCGTGTTATTATGCTAATATTCGCACAATTTAAGTTGATCAGTGGACAGGTGAACAGGTCAGGATTTTTGAGAGAGAGAAAAGAACAGTCATGTGGAATATTAGGGGATAATGAGGAAAACGAGAGAGGAATATTTAGTTACCTAAACGGTTCGCTACTTCGTTTCATCTTATGCTTTTTGTTCGGAAAGTTGAGCATGTGTGTGAAATGTTTTCTGTGTGAAAGAGAAAAATTCAATTTTACAAAGTTCAGTCATTCAGTCTAATAAATAATGGTTGTAAAGCGATTAATTAAACGCTTTTAAAGATGAAATAATTTTTACTTTTAACTTTTATTCTGCTAATCATAGAAATATTTAATCTCCGAATTTTTAGAACAACATGGCGTGATCCAAATCGTTTATTTAATTGTACTCTAGAATTCAAAGATCATCCATCCTCCTCCTTCAGGTTCACTCAGAAATTACGTAAATTCCGATACAAAATAAGAACATGATATCGTATCAAAATCCACGTATTCCGAATGTCAAAAGTTGACGCAGAGAATATGAGCCGCGCATATCGCCCAAAATTGAAGGAGAAAAAAATAATGACAAGCTTACAGAGGACAGTAAAGTACATCTACCATCCCAAAGGAGCTCTTCCACGATTGAGTTATCTTCTTCAAATTTTGACTAGCTGAGACGAATCTCCCATTCGAAAACATTCTGCAGTACGAAAATGGAAAAAGAGGGGAAATGGATGGAGGATTTCTGTATGGCTGAATAGAGAATCACGCATCCATTTATTGCCCTCTTCTGAAATAAGACGCTCGTTTATATTCATGGCATGTAGGGATAAAAAAGTTGTAAAAATGTCACATTTTGAGCCGTTAGTCAAGTTGACGACTGACGACTTCTGCGACTCTCTCTATCTGCCTGCAATGATGATGAGAGGAGGATGAGGATGACGAGATGTGTAAAAGTTTTCAGTCGAGAAAGACGAAACAATTTTTATTTTTGCTCCGCCGCTGAGAGCACATCTCATCCATTCGTCACTGCTTGTTTTCCTGGTGGCGATGATGCTGAAACTGTTTCGAATGTCATTTCCACATGTAAGTTCTCAAGAGAAGCAGAATTACTTCATAGATCACACACTGTAAAAAAAACTACTCTGCACACAGCCATAATCATCTTCTCGCATCCACCATTTTTGCCTGCAAGAAGTAATAAAAATTCACAAGAGATCCCATTCATCTTTCTTTTTTTCTCCGCTGGGTCCAAGAAATACACAGCAAGATGAAAATCTTGAAAATTTTCATTCAAGCAAAGCGGAAGTTCAAAAACTTGAAGGATTCATCTCTTTTTTTTCATGCTTTTTTTCATCCTGTCTGTCAATGGAACTATTCATTTTTGAAAACCGTTTGCTAATGTCTGTCACCTAGCTTGCAGCTTTGCGAATAATTGCATTACAGTGCACAGGCAGGCATGTCAACTTGAAACCGTTGACATTTCCCAGTTTACTAGCCAAACCGAAAAAAAAAATCTTGATAGCTCAGTGACACGCTACATTTACATACCAAAGATAATGGTAATCAATGATAGATAATTTTAGACATTACCACACAATCCGAAGAAATCTTCATTTTAATCTTACCCCGTCTCTCGTAAACAAGTAAATCCATTCAAAATGATGATATCACTTTTCCTCTCTGGAATTCTACACGAAATCTAACCTGCGACGGTTGGCTACTGTCTGAAATTGAGTTTCTCTCAATTTCGCTCAATAGTTTGAATCGTTATAAATGTAGTGATTGGTTATATTATGGCAGCAAATTTAATTTCGTATAGCTACCATTCATCCAAAAACCAAACGGTTATATTCCGTTTTTCTATTGAGGACCATAATACTTCAAGCATTAGAAAAAAGTGCAGTGAAACCGCATTAAACGGAGATATTACACATGCAAAAGAATAGAGAATTTTGAATCGCATAAAAAAGCATAAACCAAACCCAAGAAAGATCGTGCCTTGCTTGAAATTTCCCATCAAAATGCCTCACATTCCAATAAAAAGATATTCTTCTAATCCCCTCAGCATTAAATCGTACATTAGCTCCCGCATGACAATAAAAATTTATATTTAGAATTTTTACACGCAAATCTCACTCATCTTCTTTGCCTTCCACGATTGATGATACTAATGTGTTGTGGAGGAATGCAATGGCAAAAAAAAACAGAAACGGAAAGAAAGAATATATTTGAAATAGAAAGACATGCTGTTGTATCGCTTATTGTGTAAACTTTTTATACACGTAATCCTTTCAGTTTGCATAAAAAACATCAACATAAGTTGTAATACAGAGTGTGTTCACAAAGGCCAAAAAGTTCGTTGACTTATTACAACAGCAGCATAATGTTCACACACAGGAGATAAAAAACGGAGCGACAGACGCTGCGAATGAATCAGCAGACAAGCGTCGGTAGCTCCATTTGCAACAGCTGTGTGACTATCTATTGAATATTTTTTCAGCGGTTTTTTGAATGTTACCTCCTACTTTCAAAACGTTACTGTTTTCAATGGCTTCCATGTAATGTGTTGAATATAAAGCGATGATTCTCTTTTCTCTCCTTTTTTATGAATGTCTTCTTATGCTTGATTGAGCCGAAGGATGAGGAGGAGGAGGAGAGGAGAAGGAAATGATGAGTTTTTTTTCTGAAGTGATAAAAATTTCTTGTGTGTGAAATTTTCCATTTAAAACTCATTCGGTAGTCTTTGCACAGCAAAGACAGAGAGACACACGCGACGCATTTATTAAAGCAACATGCGAGAAATTGCCCATAAGCTGTTTAAACGAGCAGAAAAGACTTCATTAACGCGAGAGAAAAGAGAAAAAGAAGAAATGTTTAAGTTTTTCGGTGTTGTTTGATGTTGTAAATTGCATAGGCACTTGCTAGGTACCTGTATAAGGTGCCTGTCTGTGTAGTAGAGAAACGCGTGAAACAATGATGATTATTACGAGACTGAATATAAAGTGATGAATCAGAAGTTTTATGCGTGTTATCTTTCACAAGTGGATGTATAAGCGGTGGTAATTTTCTGAAATGACAAGTGTTAACTGATTGTTTATGAGACTGACAGAGAAGGAGATTCGACTGTCTTGCACCGCTTATTTCTCTGCAGATTAAATACATTTTGTATACATACCAATCAGTCACGGAAATACTGCTAGAAAACGATGCGTCCAAAAACTGAATTTATTTTGCAAATTGTAATGTAAATATCATTCTCCTCTTATGCATCTCGATGAATGCCGTTTCCAGATTTATTGCATTTGATACACGAGAAGGAGAACTTGAGTACCGTATTTATTTAGCATTTTTATCATTTTACAAGAAGTGCCACTACCACATTTCAAGATCTTCTTTCTCAAGAGGCGATCTCGATGATGTCTGGTGATTATGATGAATGAGTGTGGTTCTTGTGTGTTTGCGTGCTATGGGCTTACAAGGAGAGGCACTCTTGACAGAACTGTTATGTTATTTTTTCTAAATTAAATTTCATAGATCACCTGTGAAAAAATATCTCCCATCCTTTTTCCCGTCTTTTCATACATACATTTAATGTTCATGTTTTTTTTCTTGATGATGATCTAAGGAACACGCGATTATTAGTCTATGTGCGATTTACTATTTATGCATGTGTAATGTGTAGTAATGATATGTGTGTGTTGTTTTAAATCTACTCATCGCCTATCTCATTTCTTATGCATAACATACCTAATCATATTACATGTGTGTCTGTGTGACTATCTATATACCTACGTGCTTTACCATTTTCTTCTGGGCAGCAACAACAATCATCCTTTCTCATTATTCTCATTCGTCCTGTGAAAAGAAACGCATGGGTAACATAGCATAATAAGAGAAGTAATATATCATAAACACATTGCCTTTTAATGGGAAAAATCAAAATGTATGGTATGTCCTCGTCGTGTTTCGGACGTGATAACAATATATTGGGGATTTCTTCAAAAATTGTTAACTTGTGCTTATCCTTCGTCATCTTTCGTGGTCATGTCGCATGGAGACGCTAATAAACTTTGTTTTCACTTACAAGGAAAACGTCTCAGTTGCTTCACGGAATGGAAAAAGTTTTTTCGAAAAACCAAGTTAGGAACTGTTAGGTAGTTGATGTCATTTTATTTTAACAAATAAATTACTGATTAGTGATATAGATGGACTCTCATTCTGTGTATTTTACGTATTCGTATAATTTGGATTGTTTAACCCTTTTTGAAATATTATGTGCATAGATTTCCTTGTGAGTGCAGCAACTCATTTTTTGTACATTTTCATCTTGTACCTTTTCCTTGTTATTACACTCTTAATAATGATAATAACAATAATGGTAATGATGTTTGGTGCTGCTGTGCTGTTGGTGGTGGTGCAAATGACGATGATGATGAAGGAATGTGTGTGAGATGAATGGGAAATCACGTTACTTAAATCCACACACAACAAAAGACAATTCCTCTGAGAGAGCATGGAAGAAAGAAAAGATTTTCAGTCTTGCAGAGAATAAAAAAAGTTGCGATTTTTTCTTTCATTATTATTACCACCACTTATTATACCTCCTTACCTTTATTTTCGTACGTGCACATTACTGCTTTCTTTGAGTTTTCTTCACACAAAAAAGGATCCATTTAAAGAAGGTAGAATTCTTTCATGCGCAAGAGGAAAGATTTTTGTGCAATTCTTTGGATGCCTTATGGCATGTTTCTCTAAAAAGAAGTTAGCCGTGTCAAAGGAACTATATGAAAGGATTATTTGAAATCATTAAAAAATCCGAGCTAAAATCTTTGATCCTTTTCAGCGAATCATTAGCATGCATCCAGTGTAGTCAGTCATTGCTCGGCGCTCTCTGTGGAACAAATAAAACAAGCAATAAAACGATGATGATTACTAGCACAAGGGATAATGCTGAAAATGCCCCGAAAGAAAAAGAAATTTGTTGCTTTTTTTATTACAGAACTTTTCTCAGTATTCTGATTTAACTTTTCATACAAGTGCCAATGATTCTGCGAAAAAATTAAAACCTGTCGATGACTTCATTTCTTTAGGGTAATTAAACAATAAAACGAGGGGTAAATAAAGACGAAAGAATAAGCCCGGCAAATACTCACGTTTGAATTCGAATGTGCCGCTCTCTCGGATACGTAAAGAAATGCTCGATGGCTTATTATGCATTGCATGTTTTCTTTCGTATATGCGGTCTCAAAAAGAAGAGAAAAATAATGTGTGCCGCTATTACCATCATTATCGTCATCATCATTGTCGCCATTTACTATTTGCTAATGTAATTTTCTCCCATTAACAAATCATACATGATTATTTACCAATTTACTAGTTGAAGAAACAAAAATCTCGCATGCAAGTGTTTTCATTCATTCCATTCAGAAAACAGTCCGTCTTCCGTCTACCCATCACCCCTCCCACAAAAATACACATCCATTCATCCCGCATTGAGAAACACAGAGATACCATTTTATTAGCTTCATCTTCATCATCCCTGCAATTCACATTTAATTGTGAAATTATAATTCAAATCTTTCCCCATTATCATCATAAGCCATCATATTTTCCCCAATTATATTGGCAGTTATGAAGAAGATGATGATGATAATGTTTTCCACATGCATTGCCGACACCAAAAAATCTTTAAGAAAACCAAACCATCATTAATTTCATCTTCTTCATCTTTCTCTCTTGACGTTATCGTGCCCTCATGTCTGGTGCGGGTAGTACAGTGGACGGTGCTGATGACGAGGGAACAAGAAAGATGATGATGTTACTGTCGATATGTGCACCATCCTCTGACAATCTGATTGAGAAGCACCTGCAATACGAACAGATTCCTCCAAAAGATTACTGGTGTTACTTGTCAACTATCTGATTTTGAATTTGCAACTGGCAACTATTATAATATGTGGCTGGAGTGGTGGTACAATTCAGATGGAAAACTCAATTTTAGATAGGGATAAAAACTATCATGCCTCCAACCCTTTCGACAAGGTTGCATACTTTCTTGGCAGAGAAAACGCCAAGCCTGTTTTTTCCTCTCTGATGGCATGGCAGGTAACACACCGATATTTTCTGATAGGTGCGGGGAGTGCAGACCCCAAACACAGATATTTTTTCTTCGACGACATGAATGATGATGATGATAATCACTCGGTTGAAACTGCCACTGTATTTGCATGTCGAAAAGAACAAGCATAAAATACATGGCGATTCGAAAGGAGAAACAATGCAAATATTTTTATTTTCTTGAAGAAGAAGAAGATCCTCTCTGGGTGATGACTAGATAGGAATGGAACGCTTCTCTCTTCTGTTCTTTACCGCCCAGTTTTACTTTACTTTACGATTACACGAGATTATCGTGAGTTTCAAATGATCCGGCGTTTATTCGAAAGAACAAACAACAATGTTTACTTGTTTTAACAGCCAGTCAAAGAAGAATCCTAAATGAATCAACAATATCATTGTTAAAAACAGGACATTCAAGAGAAACAGTAGCCGTAAAAGTAGTGGTCCGGTCGTATAAAGATTAGCATGCAATCTTGCAACATCATCATCATCCGCTTCACCGTGCCAGTCGGTGGTGATGTGGTGGCCATGTCTATGACCAATGGAGAAGAAAAAACGAAACCACTTGAAAAAGTTATATGAGATTTTTTTCTCTGTCTGTTTGTATGTTCGACGATAATGGTAATATTAGCCATTAAAAGGCCATGTTTCCCCATTGTGTTTTGAAAGCTGAGATGATTATAATAGCTGGGCTTATTATGATGATGAGGAAGATTCTCTTAAAAGTGAAAGGGTTACATACAGAGAGAGAGATAAAGATAAAGTATGTACACGACATGGGATGGAATGATAGTCGGTTTTTTGAGCACACAGGTAGTCGGCGAAGTTCAGGCATTTGTTGACTTTTTTGACAGAATTACGACTTTCCAGGAGGATTAGGTCGTGTAGATTTTGAGAAGAGTCATGTCGTCATCCTCATAATAATCAACAGTGAGAGAGAGAGAGAGTATTAAAACTTTATGAGGATTTTTTTAGGGAGGATGGAATCTAAATGGAAAGAGAATGAAACATGCAACTCGTATAAATTATTGGATTGGAATCGGACAGAGAAAAAAGGAGAAGTATTAAAAAAGCATTATTTGTGTAGTATCATCATTATAGTCGTTTTTTATTATTGCTGGTAATTTCTTGAGAGGAAGAAGAGAGATGAATGTGGAAGTACAGTAGTTGAGGGGAAGAGAGAAGTCATACCAAGTTTGTGGTCAATGGTCAAACCTTATCTTGAGAGATTATCTCTTGATTTTTTGTAGCTGTGTAATTTGCCAGTGTGCACTGAACAGGTTAGGGGTTTTGTACTGCATAAAATGCAGTAGTTGACTAATTGCTTTTAAAAATTGGTGACAGAGTCAACAAGAAAGATCACCCAGGTTTGTTGAAACATTCAAATCTATTTTGAAGTATAGTCAACTTATACTGAATACAATTTCCGGGTATTTTTGAAATCTTTTAATACTACATCGATCTACTACATACCTAAGTTTTTTCGTCGCGATAATGAATTTTGAATGCAAAATCGATGTGTTCTGTCAGAACATCATAAAAATTCCTCTATTGCTTGTAATTATAAGCAATTACATGAAAAAGCATTCAAAAGTTTTTTGAAATTAGCTAAATTAATATTGGCAAATTTATTACAGAATCCTGATCGTTTGTTTGTTCTTATCAACTATAAATGTTCAATTTAGACATTTTTGCGCCTTATTTTATTGCGCCTACTTAGTAGCAAAAATGATAGCATTTTGTAATAAACATAAATTTTAGAACGGATAAGGTGAAATGTCGAACTTATGGAATTTTTATGATAGATAGTTTAGTTTGCAAGTATTTCCTTATGTATGCGTTTACATTTTGATAAGGATAGAAAATGGAAAGATATTTTTGCAGCATTAATAAAAACAGCAATCATAATGATAATAGGAGAAAGAGATAGATTGCGAATATATTTTGCAGGTGGTGAGATTATTTTATTGTTATTATGGAACTGCTTGGATTTATTATGGCACCCAACCAACATCAACTTATTGAAAAGATAAAAAAGTTTGCGATAAATTGTGCAAGAAAGAAGTGGTGTCTGTAACCAACCAAACCTGTGTCTTGTGTGAATAGTACCGTATTACTAGGAATGTGGTGTGAATTACCGGTTATAATTTTTCAGTAAGTATTTTTTATTCGTTTAGATAAAAATGCATTCATCATGTAGAAAAATCTTGTTTTGATAAGAGACTTTTATGAAACATCAGAGTAGGTATTAAGTCGGCTTTCCACCTACAGATGTACATCTAAAGATGCAACATCATAGAGATGTAACATCAGAAGCTGCACATCCGCGAAAAACAAAACTGTATTTTTCCACCGTAATTTCAAGAAATGTTACATTCAAATGATGCAACATCTGACAGATTGAAATTTTTGGATGTAGGTGTATCTTTGACTAGGTGGAAACACAATTGCAGCAAGTTGGATTTTACAATAAAAATATTTTTGTGGCTTGTGTTAAATTGAAGGAATTTCATTATTTCTCGACCCTGTTTTGAAGTTTTCAGTTTATTAAAAGTCATTCGCTGTGTGCAATTATTTTCGTTACAAACTATAGGTTATAATTTATACATTTATTTATAACCAGATTCGGTAAAAGTTAAGAATTTTGGCCATTTATGATGGTATGCATGTAAAATTTACATGAATTCATATTACTGCTTAATTCATAACTACAACTGTGGATATTCAAATGCAGATTTGGAATTTGCAACAGGTTTCAGTTCGACGTAAATTAATTATTCGGGTTGCTGCTCTTCTGTATATTCGAAAACTCATTAAAAGAAGGCGGTACTGGGTGCATCCAATGAATCGTAAGCGGGATGAAGACGGTGAACATTTAAAAATTGAAGATATGTACATCAATTACCCAGAACGGTTTTTCGAGTACACACGGCTTTCTCCACAGCTTTTTGACATACTGTATGATTACGTGGGAAAATCTCTGGAAAAGAATGATACTAATTATCGCAAGTCCATTCCAGCAAAACATCGATTGTTCGTAATTTTAAGGTACGTGTAAAGTTAAATAAGTTAATAATCAGTGAACATTCTGTAAATTATAATTCACGAAAGTATTTCACTCTTTACTTCTGAATGCATCACAGGTATCTCAGCACTGGAGACAATATCAGAACCATTGCAACAAATTTTAGCATGGGACAATCAACTGTCTGGAAAATACTACGGCTGGATTTACCCAACATTTGGACCATACTGAAAGGTTTTTATTTGAAGGTACATTATACACTTTTAAATTAACTTTTAATACCTTCAAACAATGCAAAATATACATCATACCAAAAATAACGAACAATAATTCAAATCTTTTTGTAGTGTCCAACTATAGATGAGTGGACTAGCATCAGTACAGATTTTTATGAAATCTGGAATTATCCAAACTGCTTGGGAGCAGTTGACGGGAAACATGTGCAAATTCAAGCACCTGCTAATTCAGGTTCCTTATATCTGAACTATAAAGGAACGTTTAGCATTGTATTAATGGCAACTTGTGATGCTACCTACAAGTTTTCAACCGTTGACATTGGTGGATATGGGAAACAAAGCGATGGAGGAATTTTTGCAGCGTCAAAATTGGGAACTGCTCTCCGACATGGTTGGTCATTACAAACCTTAAACTTTACAAAAAGCCACCGACCAAAAGTTCATTTTAATTTTTTTTTCATTTTGACAAGGAACGTTACCAATTCCATCACCAACCAGACTTGCTGGATCTGAAATTACCCTTCCGTACCATTTTATTGGAGACGAAGCTTTTCCTCTGACGATATATATGATGCGTCCATTTCCGGGGGCTTCACTGACTGATGAAAGGCGAATATTTAATTATCGGCTTTCCAGAGCTCGCAGGTGCATTGAAAATGCTTTTGGCATAATGGCTGCGCGGTGGCGAATTTTTCAAAGGGTGATTATGGCAGATCCCAAATTTGCGGAGCAAATTGTATTAGGTTAGCTAGTATTTATAACATGCATATTAGATTCTATCATAATTACTATGCTCTATTGTTGTCTTGATTCGGGTAATCATAAATTTTAGCTGCCGTTGCCCTACACAATTTTATTCAAACCGAAGAGTTAAAAATACCGACGAGCCAACGATGGTACTGCCCGTTGGGGTTTGCCGACTCTAATGGTGAAGACAATGGCGGATGGAGACGGGAAACTACTGGGATGCCGGACGTCAGCTCATTGTCTATTGCTGCTCATGAGAGAATGTCGAAGAAAATGCGCGACGATTTGAAAAACTATTTTGTTAATGAAGGATCAGTCGACTGGCAAAATGAACGAGCAGGAGTGGGAAAATGAATTGTTTTATTGGGTTTTATTGCAATAAAATTTAATTTCATTGGACACAATTTGCGGCATTCTTTTCGGCCTGTGACAAGACAGTTTGAATTTTTTCCTTTGCTTCAGCAGCGATCGCACTCGGGAGTTCACGCAGTGTAGCCGCAACTGTCATTCCGAAATGAAAATGACGGTCCTCCTGCTTTTCAGTCGATTGAATAAGTTCCAACAGCTTATCAACGGAATCATTAGCCTCCGGGTTTGGTCGCCGCTTCTTGCTGACTCGAAAGCAAGGCTCAGTTTTTCTTGGAGTAGCTTGGGAGGTACCGCTACTCTGCACTTGAGTCGGCGTGGTTTCCCTTGAAGGAGTTTCCGTGCCAACGTCCGGAGATTCCTACAATATTTTTTACATTTATTATGCGTCATTTAGAAATCTGGCAACGATTCATTTGTTTACCAATAGAATCCACAAGAATTACGCACATTAGTTGTAATTTCAGGATCAGTGCTCTCATTCGCTAAGTCGAGGTTGGAAATGGTTCTGAAATATATTTAATTATAAAACATCACTGTTAATTCACACCCAAACGTCACTAGAGGTAACATGTCAACAGATTTACTGACTCCGCATTTTCGTAAGGACATTTTGCCAGAATTTGGTCCATTTCTTTAAAATGCTCCCAAAGCTTTCCTTGCTTCCTGGCATCTCCGCTTTTGCCTTTGAGGGTTTTCTTGACCTTGTAGTAATAGTCCCTTAACTTCCTCCACTTAAGTTTGCAATTTTTTGCTGCGAATGAAATTTAAACATAAACAAAATATTAGCTGCTATGTGATTAGAAAGTTATTAGTTACTAGGTAAAAGACATTGTAATGATTGGCAAAATATTCGTACCATTTACTTCAACACCAACACCTAAATCGATTTCCAGTCCATCAGCCACTTCCCTCCATAGCTTTTCCGTTGTGTTGCGTTCCTTGAATTCCTTGTGGCGTGGATCCCACAAAATGCTACGATTTTGGACACGCCTTATCAACTCCGAGACTCCAGATAATCCTGATGCCAAAGTAGAATGTCCAGGGGACAAATCCAACAATTCCAATGACTAAGACAAAAGTTAAATGTATTTAAATAAATTTGTCCGAGAATTTTAATAGATGGAAAGCCAATTGGCCTAGTAAATTTAGTTTTGACTACCATTTTGATCACTCCCCACTTTGTTTAGTAACTGCCCCCCAGTCAATGTATCACATTGACTATCACATTGGAAACCAGTTTTTCAGCAAAATTTCCGGTTGAAAGCTGCTCCAAGCAAATAAAATGCGCATATTTTCAGTATCCAATGAAACTTAGGGGGTCACTAAACAATAGGAAGTGATCAAACTGGCAGTAAAATTTTTTATAAATTTACTAGGGCGGTTGCCCTTCGATCTCTTTTAAAATTCTGATATTTATAATTAAAGTCCTCAAATTTATTTTAATTATATTAATGGAAACTGATTACCTCCACTTCACTGCTATTTGCCATAATTAACGTGAAATTAACAGCAATTTTCCGGTAAATAATACTGGGTTTATTGTTGAATATAAGTGTCAACATGCGGCTGCGAGCTCAGCAGATGTACAAAAGCCAAGTTGCTGCTTCTTTTGGAGAAACAGCAAAAATCGAGCTGTGCATCTTAGTTTTTGTATGTGCATCTCTAGGATGTGTATTGGTGGGAAAACAATAAAAAACGTGATGTGCAGCACTGTGCTGCAACAGCAAAAATATTTGCTGTTACAACTTTTGCTGTAGCTGTAACCGCCTGGTGGAAATACGCAGCACAGTTTTTTTGTATGTACATCTCAAGCTGTAGGTCTGGTGGAAAGCCGACTTTAAATTCAGATGGGACATCTAGAATTTCAATAAATTGTTGGTGGGTAAAAGTAAAAACCTAAAAAGTCGATGACGTGTTTATATTCATTTGTAATTTTTAAAATGCTCAACTTTGATTAGCAAATTTAAAAAATGATTTCTGTTTAAGTCGGGGATTTTAATTTGATTTAATACGCCACATAATTGAACTTAATTGAGTTTTAATTTGCCCCACTTGAAGACGCAAAGGTTAAATTTGAGCTTAAGAATCTTACCTTGATTACAATAATGTGAGCAGAATCGAATGTAAAGCCATTTTCTTTACGAGACCAGCTAGAGCCATCATTATTCAAGTAGCTTCTATTGTTATCTGGAGAAAATGCCGCTTCAATTACGTGTGTATAGATGGAAACCTACATCTGCGTTTCTCTTGTCATTTGAAAAGAATCCAGGGGGTGAAGATGCTGGCAAAATCAACAAAAAATTTTTGTGATTGTCCTCGAAAAAGATAGAACATATTG
>JAQIXX010005839.1:0-13231 GCA_034700605.1 Willowsia nigromaculata
GAAGCAGTTTTCACACGGAGTAACCTCCACAGACGCCAGCCCACATGGAAGTTAGCCCACGAGCCAGCCCACGAAGCCTTTTTCACAC
Organism: Willowsia nigromaculata; assembly: GCA_034700605.1. Lineage (NCBI taxonomy): Eukaryota > Metazoa > Arthropoda > Collembola > Entomobryomorpha > Entomobryidae > Willowsia > Willowsia nigromaculata. Next base: position 89 of record JAQIXX010005839.1, read on the forward strand.
GGAGTACTCTCCACAGACGCCAGCCCAGGTGGAAAATATCTCACGAGCTAGCCCACCAAGCTGTTTTTACAAGGAGTAACCTCCACAGACGCCAGTAAACACGGTAGAATCTCCCCCATAGACACTAGACACTTTGTGTTGTAGACAAGTAGATACTTTCCCATAGACAGTAGACTACTCCCTGCTAGACAGTTTGTACACTAGACACTTTTTACATTGTAGATACTCTGTCTAGCAGCTGCTCTATACACAGTTGACACTTTCAGCCTACTCCCTGCTAGACAGTTTGCACAGTAGACAGTTTGTACAGTAGATAGTTTTTGCATTGTAGGCAGTGTCTAGCTATTCTTCCTTGACCTGAGAGAGAACGTTTGAGTGATTTTTCTCATGATTTCACTTCTCCAGATTCTGAATTTTGACAAATGTAAAAATTATTTACAAGGAAAGGTCGCATAGTGTACCCTCCGTATTTTTTGGAACAAAATCTGTTTTGTGTAGTTTTCTGCGCTGATTAAAATGTACATAACCCATTCTTATTACGTGCTTATTTATGGAAGCTACGCAATTTTTTGAATATGTGCCGCAATGGCTACAAAATTACTCGCAACTAGTAAATGCCATCAAAAATTAGTTGCCATCTGCAAGACAGAGTGAAAATGAAAATAGGCATATTCAAAGAACTTGGAAAAATCTAATAGAAAAGAAGAGAAATAGTAAAATTTACAAAAAAAATGGTCGCTATTTCTATCATTCCCTCATTTGTTTGCAGACCCCCCCCAAAACTGAAGTTTGCTTATCGTATTGGATATCGAATTCCATAAAAATGATTCTTGCATTTCTATAACACAATTCTCTACCGATCAGTGATGATATGTCATATGATCACTGCTGTCACTCATCATGGTTCAGTATCCAATGAAACTTGGGGGGTCTGCAAACAAATGGGGGAATGATAGAAATAGCGACCATTTTTTGCAAAAATGTACTATTTTTCTTCTTTTCTATTTGATTTTTCCAAGTTCTTTGGGCAAATTTATGCTCTCGTATTACCCCGTACTGTTTTCTTGGTCACAATCAAAATCAATCAAATTTCTGAATATTAATGCTCAAATTTCGGCGCAAGGTTTCTATATCCTGCAGTCAAGTTTACTTGAAAAAGCAGTGGTCGATTGTTAATACCGTATAATCTCCCCCAATCTCGAGCCATCCATTTATATTTTGATATTAAACCACTTTAGTTAGCGAAGGTGGTTAGTTGGCAAAGGAACAGGAAAAATTGCATGACATTTAAAAAATGCTTTATAGAAAATCTCCAGCTAATACTTTCTCGAAATTGTCAAAATTTAGTGAGTGATACCGCCTGCCATCTAGTTGCAAAACTTTTTCCGTTTGTAAATTCGTGTCTGTTTTAACAGTTCAAAAATTATTAACTAGTGATTGCAAAAAGCAAGGTATTCAGAATGGCCGTATTGTCTCCGTCCGATGGGCTCGATTACTTTTGAAAATAAGCGAATTTTTGGATTCTGTTTTTTGCAATGCGTTTCTGGTCGCTACAGCTTGGATGAGCTCATAGATGGGCACTAAATGTCAACGGCGTAAAAAACAGTTAAAATCCGTTATAACGGTCATTTTTTGCACAATCAACATTGGCCATGCCGTAGCTCATGCGAATAAACTTTTATCACAGATCATACTGGAAAATATTGTTTTTAGTATTTTGGCTGTTTTGTCTAAACGGTTGTGAATTTTTGAATTCTATTTTCTGAAATGGGTTACTGATCACTTAAACTAAAACGTGTTTTTGGAAAACCACCAACCGCCAACGGAAACTGTTATAACGGTCATTTCATGCATTTTTTCAATATTTCTGCAAAAACAGGGCATGTGTGGCTCCGTTCGAACGAGTTTTTTACTTTACCGTTATAACGGTGTTTTTACAAATTTATCTCTCCTGTTGACACGCAAAAAAAAATTTAAATTCGGTTTTTTGCAAGGGGTTGCTGGTTAGCTAAACTTGAACGATTCCAAAGATGAGCGTCATCGCCCATCTGCGACCGTTAGGAACCGTTATAACTGTCAAATTTTCCTTTATAAACATATGCGATGTGGGAGCTCATTCGAACGCATTTATCAGTTTCGGTATGTTGATCAGTTTCCACAGAAGAGTTTTTCAAAATTATAAAGACTGCCGTATAATGGTTTCTTCACAATTTTGTATTGCCTTACAAAGTATAGGGACTTTTGAATTCTAATTTTAGCATCTGGTTTCTGGACACCATATCTTTATTATACTTGAAGCTTGAAGATGGGCCCCTCCAATCCGTTTTAACGGACTGGTTTGGCATGATCAACATATGGCGTGGATTTGCTCATTAAAAAACTTATGTTCTTGGAGTACTTCCTGCTTGTCATTGATCGCAAGTTGTTTATGTCATATTGTCAGGTTTATTAAGTGCCAGTGACAACTGGTAGTTTCTGCTGTATTCGGTATAGGATGGTGTTACGATACTCAATAGTTAGTGAATTATTTATTAACTATATCTCTTGTGTGAACGATTCTAGTACAAGTTGACTACTGAATGCAATCGACAATTTAACAATTAATTATAGACACAGTGTGAATCACATCATATCTTGCGGTATCTCATATAGCCATGGAGCATCCCCTTTTTCAGTTTCATTGTAAATTATCATTTACAATTATCATTTACGATTATCATCGTCAGTTAATAAATATTCAAAATCATAAAACTCAAATATATCATGGCTTGTATCTGCTCGTAGGCTTCGGCAATCTTCCATATGTGGATCTTGGAAGCACATCATACGTTGGTGGGGTGTACTCTGCCCTTGCTGTTGCTCTGGAGTCTCTTCAGTTTCAGTTTCGTCTAGAACATCATCCGGGAGCGCTACGTTGTAGCCTTTCTAGAGCTGGAAACGGTTTCTTCGGAATTTTCCTCTCATCGCCTTGATGAAACATGATCTTGGAGTGATAGCTTTCTTCTGGACTTGTCCCCAAGTCTTTTATCAATGATCCACATCGTGTCACCATCATTCAGTTCTTCCATCGCTCTGGCACCGTGGTGGTTATCGTAATTGTCTTTCATTCTCCTTTCCTTCTTCGATCTGATCTTCCTTCCCATCAACAGCTCGGCTGGGCTGTATCCATTCTCCAGCGGGGTAGCACGATACTCCATTAATGCTTTTTGGGCATCGGCGTTCTTCTTGAAAAGCGTCTTGATGATCTTTACGGCTGCTTCGGCCATTCCATTGCTTTGTGGAAATCTCGGACTTGATGTCTTGTGCACAAATCCGTATTCTTCGGCGAATTTAGCAAATTCGCGGGATGATCCTGGTTGATAGTCTGTCTTCACCGGATCTCCAAACTGGGTTCCATTGTCGCTGATGACCATCTCAGGAACTCCGTGTCTGGCAAAGATTGACTTGCAACTTCTTACAATCAATTCAGCTGTCAGTCTTTCCAACGTCACAATTTCGGGATATCGAGAGTAGTAGTCAACTACTACAAGGAACCATTTCTTGTTAAAATGGAAGAGATCCATAGCTATCTTCTGCCATGGTCGCGTTGGAAAATCGGTCGTCATCAGTGGCTCGTGTCTGTTACTTTCTTCCTGTATACAAACAGTGCACTTCTTGATCATGTTTTCTATCTGTGAAGAAACGCCCGGCCACCACATAGTTTCTCGAGCTCTTGATCGGCACTTTGTGATTCCCAAATGACCAGTGTGTAGTTTCTCCAGCATCTCAGCTCGCAGTGTCTTCGGAATAACAATGCGACATCCTCTCATTAGCAATCCATTCTGGGAGGCTAATTCATCTCGAACGGACCAGTATTCTTGGCAATCTCCGTCCAGTTTCTTCTTCTCAGGCCAGCCATTTTGCGCATAAGCGAATATCTTCTTCAATGTCGGGTCTTCATGCTGCTTCTCCCAGATCTCACTCAGGCGTTCGTCGGACACTGGTAAGCAGGAAAGCACAGCGTTGATATGGGCGGCTACAAAATTTTCATTTTCACCGTCTTCTTCTGTCTTCAATGGCTGCCTTGATAGTGCGTCAGCTGCTATCAAATCTTTTCCAGGTGTGTGGAAAATGTCGAATGAGAATCTCATCATTCGCATTCGAAATCTCTGAAGTCGTGGTGTGAGGCTATCCAAATCCTTCGTGGAGAATATTGGCACCAACGGCTTGTGGTCTGTCTCAATTTGGAAATGCTTTCCAGTTAGAAAGTCTTGGAATCGTTCGCATGCCCAGGTAATTCCGAGTGCCTCTTTCTCGATTTGAGCATATCTCTTCTCAGCGTCCGTCATCGTTCTGGATGCGTAAGCTATGGGTCTCCATTGGCCCTCAGTCGTTTCTTGCTTGATCACACCAAAGAGTATACAATATAAAATAGAGAAACTCACTCCAGCAGAAATCAGTTTTTTTGTGACGGATGGAGGAAAGCTGGAAAAGATTGTTGACTGGATACCTCTGTAACATAGTGATGCATTTCTTCATTTGAAAACGTAAAATTGTAGGTCATCCATCCATGACTTACTACTATTCCACCCATGTATCAATGAGTAAAAATACATTCGAACTCGCGTTTTATTCATATTTACAACATTACATTCAATTTAAAATTAACATGATACAATAAATTAAATACGTTACTTAAAAAGAACATTCAAAAAATAGAAACTAAAGTATCAAACTTAAGTAGTACAAGTACACACATAAGATAATAACTAATTTCCTGAGAATGACACTCCTCGTTAAGTTGATAAGTGGAATATTTTATATTTTTGCATTACTTGAAAATTGATACTTTTGCACTCGTGGTTTTCAACCACAATCAACCACTGCGCACATCTTCCCCATATTTTGGAGCTTGACACGGGACTTGTTTGAGGACTGAGACTATTTAAGATGCACTATGCAGTAAAAAAATGAAACATAGGATTCAATCTGTTTGAAATGCTGAAGCATTAGAATTTTGATGCTTGGATGGTTCAATGGTTGGCCTTATAGATCTCAAAAATATAGTGGAAAACTGGAAATCTGCAGATTTAGTGTGGCATGGAGATACGGGTATCTAGTCAACAACCCCAAAATTTCCAGTCACTTTTTTGTCAGTCAGTTGGGCACTGATACTTACATGAATACGTAGATTTTAATGTGGAGAACAAGATGGAATTGTCAAATTGCCCGAATGGTGAGGTATGTGGTCACAGGAAGGCAGGCTTCCTAGCCACGCTGTTTTTCTTGTTTATGAGTCATCACTTTTCGTGATAATGAGATGCGATGTGTTGATGCGAAATGAGAGCAAGCGTTTTACTTAGAAATATATTTAGAATGCATGCATTGGTAACCTCAATCACTGAGATGACCATTACTATTGTTTGAAAATAGTATCCCTACGCATTACTCTTTGAGAAGGGTGAATTGGGAGTTGGACCAAGAAATATTTTTTTTCACAAAAACCTTACACTTTTTTACCTTTCAAGGCTATTTCACAATAAAACTTCCACGTTAAAAATCCCGTTGTATATTGCAATTACTTACACTTTTTTCTATAACTTGCAGGTATTGTATTGCGTATTTACAATATTCTCTACTGTGCCAGTTTTGGATGAAGTTAAGTACGGTTGGATCAATTTTCGTGCTAAAGGCGGCTTGTTAAGCTTCGTGATCTTTGGATTCTACGTTTCGAATTGCATGACGAGATTGTACAACGTATACTTATTGTACAAGTCTTCGTCTTCTACAGCAAAGATATCAGAGAACATTGACAAGCTCAACACTTGTGGTGGCAAACCACAAAACATGAATGGAACAAACCCGGAACAAACCCCCAATGAAGAAAGGAACACCGTAAAGCTCATCGTTTATGCCATTGGGACTATCGCTGTGATGCTAGCTGGGGCGAACACTATCTTTGGCGATATTCCTATCTACCAGTGGGCATTCACAAATGCAATGCAGGACCGATCCGTGGAGCTGAGTGAATCTCTGTACATTTGGACATCGAGCAATTACTCGAATGTCAGGGAACAACTGACTAAAGACTATGGAAAGGAAGTAACCCTCACAACTGGAGTATTTGCAGTGATTGGCAACATTTTCTGTTTCTTCGGCACACTTCATGGTTGCCTGATTCTGGATCTTTTGCCTATGATTACGCTCCAAATCTACTGTCTTCAGAAGCCATTGTCATCCTCATGGAAAAGAAATTCCAGTGTAAAAAGAAAATGTCGCTTGCCAATATACTGGCAATACTACATGGATGTCCGAAATATCTGTGACGATATCGATGACACTTTCGGGAATCAACTAAAACTCGTGCATGTGCAGAACGTTCTGTTCTTTGGCTATTTTCTTCACCGGCTTCTAAACAAGGACCCAATCAGCGTTGACTTCTTGATCGATCTTTTTTGCATTGTCAAAGTCTCCATTACTTATTACTTTGCGAGACAAGTTGGCGATAAGGTGAGCTTTTTTTGGTCAATTCATCAATGATACATACTGTGACTGCTCTAAGGATTCCGTTGTGATTTTAGTTATAAAATATAGCACACTACCTAAGGTGCGTCTAAATAGGGGTTGACCACCCTACTTACTTAGGGCGGTCTTATCCTATTTGGACGCACCTTTTTACACACATGTTTCCCATATCTTCATCAACTACTTTAGTTTCTAGCTTGTACTTGTTTATTAAATTGTATTGTCGTGGTTTAATTGTACATGCTTTGTTCTTTGCAGAACGAGATTTACGAGGACTATGTTGCAGAACGATTAAATGGCTCTGGCTGCACAGTAACAATAAATGGGAAGAAGGAGAGTGTATCAATCTTGATGAGAGATATGACTAAGCATCCCATCGGCATTGGACGTGGAGAATTTTTTATTAATGAATCCTTCATAATAAAGGTAAAAGTTTTATTTTTTAAGGATAAAAAAATTCATGAGCAATATTTGAAATACCAATTTAAGAAAAATTTACTTTGAGTCATTTTAAAAACATGCGGAGGGTACAAAATAAGTGTAATTGTCTTAATGTGCATTATTCCCTAATAACAGGTGTTCATGTACAAAATCACCGATTTGCATTACAAAAATGAAGCAAAAGTGTTTTGCAAGATCTGGGTGGAGGGGTTCGAAGGTGAGGTAAAGCAGGATAATTATGGAACAATTTGAAACCTTAGCGATCGCGTCACTAAGGCTAATCGGCGATTTTGTACCGTCTGTTAAAATGGAATAATGCAAATTAGCCTTACTGGGAAATGACGGATTTTCGTCATGGAGCCGTGTTTAAGGAATTTCCTCCATTAAAAATTGGATTTATCACATGTTCTAATCTACGATTAAAATGCTTTCTGCTTAATTTTTTCTTTAAATAAAAACTTAATTTTGGTATAAAATTATTTTTCGACAGAACATTATGAAAAAAGCCAGTCTTTACAATATTCATGTCCTTTGGTAGTACAATGGTGAAAGTTTAAAATCCGTTACTTCCTAGAAAATAGGACAATTATACTAGTAGGTATCAATACAAGACAATTATATGTTCAACTAAAAGTTTTAGTCTAAAACTGATTGTGTAGCTTAATCAAAATGTCGACAGAACCATAAACTTCCAAAACCAAACGATACTGAATTTTTATTGAACAATGGCAAATTGCAAATTTATTATTGTTGTCAGGGTATGTAATGTCCTAATCTAAAAAATAATAACAGTTTAATAAATGTAAACTGAAGGGGGTTCATTGAAGCATTTACAAAGTATTATGCAAAACCATTATTTTTTGACTACTCAGTAAATATAAAGATCACATGATTTATTATTTCCAAAGCTCTCATTATTGTGCTAAATTATGACAATTCATTTCTTCATAATATTTTTTATATTATATGGATGTGTTTTGTATGTATAATTTTACTTTCAAAATGATCAGCAATAAAAACACTTCATTTATTCATTAGTTTACTTCAACAACAAAGTCAACCATCACGTATAATATGTAACATGAAAAGTTCTGTTTCTGCTGTTTACAACTAGACAAATATTTTTGGGTTCTGTCAACTATTCAAGGCCACAAATTCAAACCATTACAAATTGTAAAGATGGTTTCATGATAAAATTTAAATAATATTAATACTCCAGTAACTTTGGTTTATTTTGATTGGTTTAATCTTAATAATACATTAGAGTAATGAAGTTTTTAATTATTCAGTTTGCAGGTCTGGTGATTTCCATATTTCTCTTTCTTTCCGCGGAGTCGAAAGTGTAATCTTCAAATTCATCTCATGAGTGGTAAAGAGAATCACGACAACATGCACTGGCATGTAGTTTGTCAGCATTGTGTAGTATAGTTTGTCATTCCTGCTTTATTTAGAAAATGTCTCACAATCTTTGTATGTGTTAGCATAACATTAAATATAATTTACACAGATTTATTGCAAAACTGTAATTACTAATAGCAATACTGGATTACATTTTATGACATGGTTTCTCCTCGAAAATTGTTCTGTTAAACACAAAATGGCATCCACGACCTCCGTTTTATCATCTTATTCATTAGTAGATGAATCTTTGCATGTCTTAACAGTATTGCATGCTGTTTAAAGAAACAACAGTCGCCTATTTATTAAGACTTTGAACGAAGTTTGATTTTGTAGTTATCTCAAGTTTGTCTCTAGCAGATTCAGACTCAATCAAATCAGTTTTCTTTTATTTTAAATTAAAAAAATTAATTCTTTGATATAAATTCTACTTAATATTGATAACTAAAGAGTTCACTAAAACGTAAATGTCTTGTTTTGTCGTGATGTGTGTTGTTAGCACATCCGCATCCCATCATTGTAGTCCTCACCGATTCATAATGTTATCATTTTACTTGTCGTATTTATGAACCAAACTGTTATTTTAACGTGTCTCAATCCAATTCCTATTTATATTAAATTAGACTTTAATTATTGACATAACCACTACTTACGATATACATAACTGTAATTTTTCTTTATTTAGTGTAAAATTGTAAGCATGCATTACTTTATAGATTGTTAATATTTTTATTATTCATCATCGTAAAGTCTATAATAGTAATAGATTCCGAGTGTCTTTTCTGTGCGATTTTAGTAATGGATTAATATATGATAGCCGTTTAGATTTATGCGTACTACTAATAATTTTTAAAAGTTCTCAATGATTTGAAACAATAAATCTTTAATTTATTGCTCTTGTATACAAATTGCCTCTGTATCATTTCTATATTTTTAGTGAATTTAAATAATAAAACTTATGCTAAAGAGATTTAATGCTCTTCTATTTTTATTTTAATCCAATGTAATAAAAATAAATTCTCAATAATTTTAAAGAACAGATTTTAGGATAAAGTGTTTAATGCTGTTCTATGATGAATACACATCTAATAGATTTAACGCTCTTGAATGGGTATAGTTAGAAAGCTAGATCGTTTGAACGGTCGTTCTTAAATCGGATTAAGAGATAAGAAAGAGAACAATAGAATGATAAGGATCAAGAAAAGGAATGTGTTTGAACTGTCGACCAGATAAAGGTACCTGTCATTTCCAAAGAAGTAAACTCTTAAGAATACTCCATGCACACTTCTTAATATATAGATACGCAGCGTAGTAGCAGCGGTGGTCTCGACGCTACTGTTAACTTTGTGTATTTAACGCGGAATTTAAATAGTTCGCATAGTCGCTCATTTACTACGATGGGAGTATCAATATATTGGATGTATTGGATTCTGTTAACTTTACTATTAAATTCGATTAAATATGGTTTACAGCCATATTTTATGCTTCGTAATGAGAGTAATGTGTGAATTGGTAAAATACTGTGCATTAAAAAAATAAAACCGAAGAATATAATGTAGAATGCTGTGAAAATTCAAACGTTGAAACGTGTTTTGTTTGATTGAACTGAGCTCTACATAAAGGTATTAATGCAGGCTTACTAAACACTATTGTTTTATTGACGATTCTCGAAATATTACATTAGTACAAAGTACAACAACAAAAACTCAAAAATCTTAAAACTATCACAGATAAAATATTTCCTCCATAGGGATAGAATGAGGGAGGGATCCTAGGATGCAAGCTGCATTTCCTCGTTGAATAGCTAGACTGATCCGTTGAATTAAGTAACTTTTGGATCGTGTATCGCCTGATTTAAGATTTAGGTTTGCTCCAATGATACTGATTAGTTTCTTAGCCTCTTCACTCCAGGAGCCTATAGTTTCCACTGCAAAAGCTACGAATTGATAACCACTTAACTTGATGTTAGTATAATTTGTATGCTTCCTTTTACACGCCAGTTCTGCTTCTGCTCCAGCATCTTTACTAGTTAATTGAATGTATGAAGATGCAAAAGTATCTACGCAAGTGACATCCCATACCAGACACTGACCTCTTGAAAACTGAAAACTTGAAAACACCTAATGCAGGCTTTAATTTGATCTGAAGTAAATATTTTAAAAGTTCATATTAAGTATGAAAACTAAGGTATCCTATCTTATCCTTTACATTTCGGTATTTTTCTTCATTGATCCTATTGTCTAGTCTAATCTTATGAAAAGACATTGGTGGGTCTACGTTTCTAACGCGCAATGGATGTAATCCTCGACTCCAATGGTCGACGGTTCTAACACATTCCTTGAATGGACTCTTGGCCTTTTCCCCCCGAAGTTGCTTCCCCCGAAATTCCATCCGTTCTTAACATGAGTACAAACTTTAATTCGAGAATATGTATATCAGTTTTAAGAACAAGTATAGAGCAGCTCATGTGTTTTTTAATTCACTATATTTTCATGCGCATGTAGCTTTCACATGCGTATTTCATTCAATTATGATATGCTTAGTTATTTTTATAACCAAAATGAGATGAATGAATAGATAGGACAATGTAAAACAGTATAAGCTCTCGAAGAAAATGTCTTGTGGGGAAAAGGTTTCGGGATGAAGATGAAACGGCCTTGGAGGGGAATGGTTTCGGAGGGAAAGCACCTAGGGGGAAGGTTTCGTGGGGAATACGACCCTAGGGGGAAGCAACCTCGGGAGGGAAAGGTCTGTAACCCTTGTATGATAATTGTTCAAGTAATCATAGTATATTTCTAGTGATATTAATGAACAAATTTGAGGATAAACACATTTTTTGCAGTTCTTTGATAATTAATATATTATAATTATATATTCTCAATGATTTGAAAGAAGAAGTCTTAAGACAAAGAGACTTAATGCTCCTATATGATAATATTGATAATTGCTTGCATAATAATAATAAACTTTAAATGATTTTAAAGAATAAGTGTTAGGATAAAGTGTTTCAATGCTGTTTAATGATAATTACATATGAATCATATGATACAATGGTATATTTTAAATGATTTATAAGAACAAATCAAAGAGATTTGATACTCTTGTTTCATGATTATCTATGTAACAATTCTAAAATATTAGCCATTTGAAAAATGCTATAATAAAGATGTTTAAATGTAGTTTTATGATAAATAACTGTTATAATGAATTCTAAATTATTTTAATGAACGAGTTTTTGGATAAAGATGTTTAATGTTGTTTTATGATTGTTTACATGCACAAACATGCACGGTTGTTAAGTAATTTTATAATAGTAATAGCCGTGTTCATAGGCGCTACCAGGTAGCTATAAGAGAACTTTACAAAAATCACTGATAAACAAAAAATTAATGTCATTAATAGATAGTTATGGGTACCTAACCGTGCTTATTTCTTCAAACCTAACGGGTTTTATTTTAATAGTTCATTCTCTTTCACTCGACCATTACAGCTTTTAAGGATACATGAACCTAGAATACAGAAAAAGGCTGGATTCATACTTATAAGATGATGATGACATACTGACGCATTAAAACACTTCCTTTCTTGACTGCAAAAGCGATTATTAATGTCTGGCTTTAATAGTATGTTTTGACATTGTTAGATATTTACCACATTTCATTCTGCATTTAATTTAAACCATATCTAATCTCATACCACCAGGGTGTACATACCATTGTATTATATTTTACACCTACAACTTCTGTATAATTTATACCATGATTGCTAGTTAACAATAACTTTATTAGCATAATTGACTAATAAAGTAAATTAATTGCAGGAGCTAATATGCGTGTAAGGTGATTACGTGACGTGACGCAAAATTAATTTTATGGATGGGCTGATGTGCATCTGACGTTCATGAAATTTACGACATACAGTAAAACTTCTCTATAAGAACACCCCAGGGGAAATGCTTTTGTATTGCTTATATGGAGGTTTTCTTATTGGGAGGTAATTTAACGTGGAAGAGTTCACGGCGGGAGGAAGAAAATGTATTCTTATAGAGTGTTTTTCTTTTATAGAGATTTCTTATAGAGAAGTTTTACTGTAATCCCTCTTACAATTGTATGCAACATTCACAATACGATATAACATTGAAAGAGACGGCTAACGAAAAATTCGCCTTCCTCCAGACTTCCTTTGGCTTTTTGTGCAAGCATTCCAATTCATGTATTATTAAATTCCTTTAAAACTTGAAAAACTCTAACTTTATTTGAACTGCATTTGAAAATTTTTTGACGCATACTTATATTAAATTTGAAATTTCAAGCCATGAACTGGAGTAAATTTATATCGGGGACATTTTGCGCGGTTGGAATGGTTCTACTGATGGTAATAATAACTAATTTTAAACAATTTTACTTTTCAGCTAATGCTAAACTAAATTACACCAATATCACTAACGTTTTTGCTAGACACTGGCAACTTGCCATGCAGTTGCTAAAGATACTCACCAGTTTCATTCCAAGGTGCGAGAGAAGCTGGACAAGCAAGAACAAGAAAAAGGAAAACAATAAAACAACCGGAGAAGTTCCTTTCCAATCAAATTTTTTATTCCAATCTTCTGAGAACTTGTAAACGTAAAAATAAAATCACGGTACCGTTAATAAAAGTGTCAGCTTACTTGTTAAGTTTACTTTATGTTTGTTTATGCAGTTATTAAGTGCCAGTGTAAACTGGTACTTTAGAGAATGATGGTGGGGGGTGGGCAAATGTCTGTCTGTCCGTCCGTCCGTCAGCACGATAACTCTCGAACGA
>JAQIXX010005840.1:0-13229 GCA_034700605.1 Willowsia nigromaculata
AATAGATTTCATAGAAAAATTGACAGGAGGCGCCAAAACACTTGTTTTTAGACCGATAGTAACATACAAAATTATAATATTATGAGTATTAAGCAAAACATGTTAGCTATGGTGAAACGAAACGAAATAGAATAGAACAGTTGTACAGAGTCAATATACTTATGGTAACAAAATATTTTTTTTTTCGTTGAAAGATTGCAAGAATTTTTTTTATTGATTCCTACCAGTGTTTTTTTTACCAAACAGAAGAAGTATACGAAGAGAAAATAAAATAAAATACTCATGACACCCCAATCCATGCGAATGTCTAGATCTTGAGTACTTGTGTGAATATTATTTTTAAGACTATGAAGGAAAAATTGGAAGATGGCAAGAAAAAGGGCACCACTCAAACTTAAATCATAAAAACTATTTTCACGATACTGTTTGAAATTCTCTCACTTAGATTGCTCATATGAAAATTTTCCGACTAAATGCCGATTTGAGAATACCCACATCAAGCTTAAAATTCTGTTCACGCAAACCGGATCCGGCAGATGATAACAAGCTCCTGCTGGAAATTATATACTTAAAAAAGTTACACAAAAAAGATCATACAGAATAAAATATTTGAGATTTATTTCCTATCAACTATGCTAATGTAGCCTCACTAAATTAAAGTGTCAACTTAATCATTCACACACATTATTTGAAGAGATTAAGCACCTTATTTAAAACAAAAGTTGAAAGTTTGAAACCTCTCAAAATTATTGAGACTTTAGCAGGTAGGATAGAATACTTTTATCCTGTGCTTATCCTAAAGATATATCAAGCAGCTATAGTATTTGCTTTTCCTTCGAGTAAGCCACAAATGTAGGCTTAAAACTTTATAAAATAGGTTGGAAATGAGCTATTACATTCCGGTTGTAATTAAAATGCGTAAGTATGCTATTGCATTACCTGTGCGTAATTGCTGAAATCCCAGGGAAAAATTTTGCGGGGTAAAATAAAAGTTGTGAAAGTATCTTGTTTTTGAATTTTATAAATGCTGAGACTATAAGCATGAAATGCTTCAAAGGATGTGTGGAGTTTTACAGAGATTTACAGGATAAGACTTAAGTACCAGACAAGTTTTTAAATTTAGCGCCAGCTCAAGCGCAGCTTGTGAATGGTCAGAAGCTCACAGAAACATCTGTAGTCCAATCAGAAGCTGAATTTGAGATTTAAAAACTTGTCTTGTGCTTTTGAATTAGATTGTATCGGGCTGTAACGGATAGCTTTATGATTAATGGCAAGTTAAATCCATTATGACCAAGTGAGTTCATTAGAGGACATGTCAAGTGATGTCCAACTGATTGCAATACACGCAAGTTGCTCAAAGGCCTGTTTATGCCTATAAATTTCCTACTTTCAAATATCAACTGAAAATTGTTTACTTAGGTATTAAACACTTTGTAATGAAGAAGTGACGTAAGTTCCAGTGCAACAAATTGAATTTCCGCTGTCTATCAACTGAAATAATAAGTCATATTTCAGGTGCTCCTTTAGATAAGTAAGCTACCACAGGCTGCTCCTGTAAGCTTTTATGATCTAATTCCAATCGATTTTATATTACTGGCAGAATCGACGAAGAATTTTTTTAAATTACAAAACTTTTTATCAAAAATTAGGAACATAATACGTTGAAAACGCCGCTTAATCAGTAACTATTGAGACTACCTGAGTCACGCACATTGTAACCTATAAGGGTTTTTGAATACAGATAACTCTGACCATTTCATAAAATGCGTCATATGTACCATAAAGAATCCTTAAGTATTTGGTTATCAAGTTATCAGTGATGAATCATGATGAACGCAATAAGTGCAATGATGCATCAAAATGCTAATCATAACAGGCTTTTGTTTGCTAAGAAAGGATTTTCGGGTTTTGTAATACGTACCTACAAAAAGGATTAAATCCAACTCAATAGATTACCGGTCTGCACTCTACAACCGTTACACTAAACTTTAACATGTACTTTAACACACACTTAAAAACACTCTTATTATAAACTGTCCAAAGGAGTTATGAGTCATAAACTCATTACCAGTTGTATTTTCATAATAGCATAGAAGGAGAACAAAGAATGAGTATTATGAATGAACATAGAATTGTAAGTTGCCTCCTACCTAAGATTCAGGTCATAAAATAGTGTTAATTCTTGTACTTCAGGGATTCTCTTTATAATATCAGTTTAGGGCCCCTATTATCGGTATAGAGGCCCTAATATCGGTATAGAGGCCCTAATATCGGTATAGAGGCCCTAATATTGGTATAGGGGCTCTAATATCGGCTTAGGGGCTCTAATATCGGCTTAGGGGCCCTAATATCGGCATAGGGGCCCTAATATCGGCTTAGGGGCCCTAATACCGGCTTAGGGGCCCTAAAATCGTTTTCGGTACCCTAATATCGGCATAGGGGCCCTAATATCGGCTTAGGGGCCCTAATATCGGCATAAGGGCCCTAATATCGGCTTAGGGGCCCTAATATCGTTTTCGGGACCCTAATATCGTTTTTGGCACCCTAATATCGTTTTCGGGACCCTAATATCGTTTTAGGTGGGCAAATATCGATTAAGGAGCGCTCATCGTTTCAGGAGCCCCAATAATACTTTTGGAGCCCTTGAATAGTTTAAGCTTTCATTACGGATGACGTATGTTAAGAAGCAAGTAAATTCATCCACAGTATCAACTGTTCAAAAATTATATAGTTTAATTTTAATAAAAAACATTTATCATGATTTATCAACATTTTCACATTAGATATTATGCATAAATTTATTTCACATCTCATTCCGCCTTTTCTTTTACTTCCGAACGTTTTTTATTGATTTTGCAGACATTCAAGATTCTCGGCGCAAACTGTACAAATTAAAAATCCCTAAAAATTTACTCCGTTTTATGCTTCAGTCAGTTAGTAATTTTTAAAATCTCCAAGTGGCTTGTAATTTATCATAAGAAATTAGTTGGTTGGTAAGCTATACAGAGAAGATGATACTCAAAAACGTTTTGAAGCTAATCAGACCTGTTTTATCCAGCCCCTGCCCATCTTGATTGAACATATTCATGGGTACCCCACATTCATAGTTGTTCCATGAAGTACCGTAAATTCGCAATTAGACGCCGGGGCGTCTACGAGCAATCGTCGATTTTTGAGTCCTGAGACGCCGGAGCGTCTATTTGGGGGAGGCGAGTATTTGAGGGGGCTTCTGAAGTACTTCATCAAATTTTGGGATTTTCTTTGTCTACATTTTATCAGAGATTTATGTATTTTTCACCAAAACTTGCATTTCTGCCGTACAGACGAACTTGCAAAAGTCAATTTATAGTTCTAACAGTCGACATTTATGAATGTTTGCTCAAAACGTTCAAGTACATGGGCAAATATGCAGTCATGCATGCGGTAGTTTAAGGAGTACAAGTTTTTACGCGGCGTGTATTTGGGGGAGGCGAGTAATTGAGGGGGCTTCTATTAGCATTCGTTGACTTTTTAGCTCGTAGACACCGGGGCGTTAATTTGGAGGAGGCCAGTAATTGGGGGAGGGCGTCTAATTGCGAATTTACGTGATTTGTCGTCTAATTGAGAGTTGTTTTCTGAGTTTTATGCTGTGTAGGTAATCTATATATAACTTTTGCAGGTTTGTATATTGGTAAACTATATTGAACCAAGAGAATTGAAATCCCGTAAACGTAAGCTGTTCTTAAATCTTTCGCAAAAACGATCGGGTTTCCCATCAGTATTCTTATCCTTTCTGCTCTTCACTTTCTCATAAAAATTTCCGACTTTGAGTTCAACACAAGATTTTCAGAAGTACTACATTTGGAATTAAGTCATATATTGTCTTCTCGATTAAAATTTTCAAGTACTGTAAGCATCAAGGTAGGTACAAACATAAAAAATCATGTTGTTGTGGAAAATAGATGCTAATTCGGCTGCCTTGGGAAAATCCTACATTGTCTGGGCCTACCAGAGAAGGCCCCCGGGTACGCTGCTGGTGCGAGCATCACCTGAGATTAATTCCATTACTATTCGGGATATTTGATAGTTTCATCTTATTTTCCATATTTATATCTAAGTATTCGTGTAAATATTTATTCAATTTCAACTTTTCTCTGGGGAGAGGTTGCTCGTTAGTTGTTTCGAGTAATGAATTATCAACAATTGAAAAGTAGTTTTATATAGCCGAATTTTTATGCAGCTTTTTCATTAATGAAAAGTAGATTTTTTCGAATACATACCCGTCCAATGGTACAACTGGAGTACTTTCAATTAACAGCATATTTGGACAAAATCCATGCCAAATTTGGGCACAGTCCACAAACAAATCGGGATAGCTGAGCTATGCGTAATGCGGTGGAACTGGTCAGTAGGAAACAGGGCTTTTTGATATGATTTTGCTGTAAATGCTTCAAAATAATGGTTTCCAAGCATCTGTCAGCCTGAGAAAGATTCAATAGTTTTCTCCGCTCTCCCAAAATTTGATAAGAAGAAACCATTGGGAATATACCTGTGCAGGTGTGAATTTTCGGTGACCTTAGATAAATCAGGCAGTATTAAAAATGGCAAGCAAAGAAAAGGAATTGTATTCTTCGTATGACTTCAAATTGGATGAGATGAGGGTACAACTCCAACCCATCAAAATTTGCCCTCATCATGTTGAGTTTTGTCTTGAGGATCATTGAAATGATCCAGCATTGGGATTCTCATCTCGTTTGGAAGTTGCTCAAAATCAAGTAGAATTATGAACTGCTATTTTTTGCGCCACGGTTACTTACGTCATACTCATCACAACTTTGGATTTCATCTTTCATAAACTTTTCATCGTAGAAAATAGATTGACAAAACGCTTGGGAGCCCTCAGGTGGAAACGGACGGTTATTTCAATTAAGAAATTAACTGAAGATTTAACTTGTGGTGTTTTGAATGGATGGGAGCGCATTTAATATCAAGAGATGAGGAATAAAAACGTACATACATTTTTAGAGAAGAACGATATCTGTTTTAGAATTTCATCCGAAATAAGTGCCCTAAGGAATACAAAAGAAGGACAGGCGACAAGAAAAACAGAAGAATCTTAGATGACAAATGCTCAAGACTTTAAAACTCGCAAGAAAACAAGATAATAGGATTTAGATTCTTGTGTGGCTTGTGTGATTAAGAAATTTTACTACTTTGGGGAATGCTAATTGAAAAATAAGGGCAAAATCGTAATTACAGAGTTCATTAAAGCTTGGTACAAAGCAAGCGGAGAGACAGCTTCAAATGTATAATGCTCATCAAAAATGGTTTATTTATGAATTTCAATCGTGTTCAATTACTTTCATTTTGTAACTGAAATACAAATTATCAATTACTTTGAAAAATCAAATGTAATTGAATTACAAAATTACAAAAAACTTTCAGATTTAAAAGTAATTGAAGTATAAATCACTTCCAAATACTAAATGTATTTGAATTAAAAATTACAAACTGACAATTACAACACAGAATTCCATTTTTAACTCAGAAGTTTGTTGTGTAAATGGTTGTTTAAGCAAGAAACATTAAATTAGAGTAGAAAAATGGGAAGAAAACTAATTATTGTGGTGGTATTATGGCTTTTATCCAAGCTAAACAGAAAATTTTTAAGCAATATAATTAAATTACAAATTATTCAATTACATTTTACAAAATAAGGTAATTCAAATACAAATTACTCAATTACATTTCCCCCAGAAAGTATTTCAATTTCTCAATAACCAATTACTTTAATGTTATTAAAATACGTAATTAAATAAGATTGTAGTTGTAATTGAACATGACTGATGAATTTTGAAAATATTAAGGCTATTTTTAGTTATTGATTAACAATTAGAAGTTTACTAAAGCTTGATACTCATTCTCCAAAACAATTCGCAGAAAAGATGAAAAATAGCAGTATAAATACACGTTGATTAGTTCAACATGTTCCTTGCTTCGGGCACATAAAGGGTTATTTCTACTTTTAAACGCACATCGCCAGCTTCATCAAGTTGAATAGGCAATTGGCCGTAGTCATCCCCCTCATCAATGAGAATCCCTCCTTCCCCGCGGACATTGGGATAATTTTCAGACATATTTAAGAAATTTCCTAAAAATGGATCATGAACAATTGATTAGAGAAAAAATTAAAATATTTTTTAGATTTGGCATTACAAATAACCAAAAGGTAATTAATAATTCACTTACCGACGATTTCTCCCTGACAGGTAGGTGTAGGGAAAAGGATCCGAAAATCTACCCGGACCTCGTTTGCACCGGGAGATTTTTTCACCAGTTTGATGAAGACTCCCAAAGTCAAGAATGGACGAGTCTCAATCCTCTGGGTTTGCAAATATATTTTAAACTTGGTTGGCATTCCCAGGTCTCTCCCAATGACAAAATAAGTCTCATGACTCCCATTGAAGTCGTTCGGATGTAGAGGCTCGCATATCCCTTCAAAATCTTGCAGAGGCCATGAAAACTTTCTTGTTTCCGAGTGCATCTGGAATTGGAAAAGATTAATAAATTATTAACACGAATCGATATCTTTTGCTGGTGCACTTTAGTTCCGACTTACTTTAGCTTTCCTTGCATTTACATCCGATTGTGTCATTTTCAATGAAGATATACGTGGGTAAACCGATAGTATTTAGAACACAGAAAGAGGATTTTCTGCATGATTTTTTATCGCAGGATACCGCAACCTTTATAGAAAAAGCATGGGAATAGGGTAACGTAGGGTAAGTTTTTAGAAAGTTTGTCATTTTTCGGAGCAATAACCCGAGGAGGCGCCTAGATTTTAGAATAATTTGCATTTCCTATTCATATGCTAATCATTGTTGCGTCTAAATGTTCATTAAACTCTCCAATCAGCTTATTTTAATGGCAACATATTTTACTCTAAATCGGCTCCTACCTGAGATTAGAGCAACAAGCTTCATACTAAATGCAAATCTCTACTTCAGATAACACAGAGATATTTTACTCTATATCGACTCCTGAAATAAAATTCAGGCAACCAAATTCACACTAAATTGCCTCCTATCTTTAATTGAGATTATAGCAATATCAATTAAAGCAAGATTCAAAATGTCATTCACTTTCAATCTTGACTTGGATTGGTTACAGTATTCAGTTTACTGTATGAATTATCGACTGTCGCAGTTTCCGGCATTTAAAAAAATCACACTATCAGCAACCCCAGAAAATCGTGTCATCAGCGGCAGACAGTGAAACGTATACCATGCTAAACCCGAAAAAATTCTGCGTCAATAATTGTTCCCATTGACTTTCTAGTTGGAACTTTGAGTTATAATGTATCAATATTAACAATGTGCGATATTTACAAACACTAACTCCTTTCTACATAGCTCATCAAACATCATACATACTTCCCAAACAAAATAGTAGCAATTTTAAATAATTTAGTAATTGGAGACACTACAATTCAATTAATTTATTGAACTAATTTAGTATTTGATTACTAATGCAAAACGTTTTGCAAAAATACTTTTTCAATATGAATTTAAACCAATGTTTTTTGGAATAATATAATTATATATTGAATAGTATGTTAACTTATTCGGATTTAAACATTAACCTTAATAGACAACTTATATTTACTGTACGGCAAATGTGCATTATGTAAAATATTAACATGAGAATTGTTATGAATCAATAATTTGAGGGTTAATGGTAACCTATTGAACTGGAAGATTTGCTCCTTGATGATTTTTTGGGGGAAGGGTAGGAATTGTAGACAGTCGGTCTTTGCTACTTATCCGGGAAATATACTTAGTGACAGTGGTTATGACTCGTTCATGCTAGCGTCGATTAGTTATCCAGGTACTTCAATGATTTTAAAAATTGCATTTATTTTATTTTTGGAGCGAATTAGAACTAAACTGTTTAATTTCATTTACGAAAGTATTCAGTTAAAGTTTTTGTTGTTTGCAATTGCCAAAGTGTCCTCATTTTATTTTAGGAGCCAAATTAGAGCAAACCAAATTGCCTTGATCTCACGGAACATAACATTTATTGAAAATTTTGGTTTTTGAATTCACTAATTGAAAATGTAAGATGGCAGGGCAACAAAGGGTAGGATTTTCAAAGTTGGCCGTTTTCTGGGAGCCAATGATTAGAGGAGGCGCCTAGATTTTGGGATAATTTACATTTTCTATTCATATGCTATTCATTGTCGCGTCTACAAGTTACAAGTTCATTAAACCTTGAACACTCAACTTATTTTAATAAGAAAAAATACTTGATATTCAGGCAACCAAATTCACTGTAAAATGCTCCCATTTTTAGATAAGAACAGATTTGGCAATTTTAGGGCAATCACTTTAGAAGCCTAACTATCATAATCAAAGCCCACACATCATATTAGAAGCCTAAATATCAGATGAGAAGCCCTTGAATCATATAAGAAGCCTAAGTATCTTATTGGAAGCCCAACTATCATATTAAAAGCCTAATTATCATACAAGATGCCTATATATCTTATGAAAAGCCTAAATATTATATTTAGAGCTTAATTATCATATGAAATACCTATGTATCGTATAAGAAGCCTAAATATCAAATAAGAAGCATAAATATCATATTTGAAGATTATCTATCGCATTAAAACCAAAGTATGATATTAGAAGCTAATATATCATATTAGAAGTTAAAATATCATATTAGAAGCCTTTACATCATGTAAGAAGCCTAAATATCATATAAGTCCAAATATTATATAAGAAGCCTAAAAATCATATTCAAAGCTTAATGTCATAATCAAAGCCTAAATATGATATTAGAAGCCTATGTATCATATAAGAGACCCAAATATCATATAAGAAGCCTGAATATCATATAAGCCCAAATATTATATAAGAAGCCTAATTATCATAATCGAAGTCTAAATGTCATATCGGCAGCCTAAATATCATAGTAGAAGTCTAAGTATTATATATAAAGCCTAAATACAATTTAAGATGTCTTAATATTGTTTAAGAATTCTTAATATCATGGTAAAAGTCTTCATATTAAATAAGAAGCTTGAATGTCATAACTAAAGCCTAAACATTATATTGGAAGTCTTATTATCATGTTTTACTCGAAATATCATCTTAAAAGTCTAGATGTCTAATTAAAAGCCTAATTATCATATAAGATGCCTAAATATCATTAAAGATGCCTAAATATCATTAAAGATGCCTAAATATCATTAAAGATGCCTAAATATCATATTTGAGGCCTAAATATCATACAAGAAGCCTAAATATCATATAAGTAGCCTAAATATCACATAATTTTATTGTCAGACATGGTTGCCACAAATCAGTGGCACATTACACCATCGACATTTAAAATTAGTTAATCTTTTTTCATTAAAGATAGATTATTGAAGATACATTATTGAATATTTCTTGATTATGAGAGAACATAAATTGATTCAAATAATTTTACGATATAAGAAGCCTAAATATCATATTAAAAGCCCAAATATTATATTTGAAGTCTTAATATCATATTAGATGCCTTGGTATCATACTGGAAGCCTTAATGTCATAGTGGAAGCCATATAGGGAGCCTCAATTTTATTGGTGAAAGTTACTCATTTTAAAATCTTAATTAACACTACTCATTTAATTTTGGTTTAAAGATAAAAGTAAAGAACCCATATATTCGCCATTGCGTGGATTCGTTTTGATAGTCAAACAATGAAACTTTTATCCGCAATATAATGTTGGATCAATGCATTTTATGAAATATAGAAACAATTCCTCTGACCAGGGGAACACACATCCCAAAATTTCTAAAGAAACCGCCTCCTATTTTCTACCAAATAGAAGGTAGTATATGAAGAGACATGAAAATAAAATTCTCATGGCACCCCAATTCATTTGAATGCCTAAATCTTGAGATCTTGTGTGAACGGTGTCCTTAAGGCCATAAAGAAAAATTCAAGGATGGCAAGGGAAAGGGTACCACTAATAGTTGCAATAATTGCAAAGTTACATATATCATCGGATATTTCAATACTGAAGTAACAATACGACTGGTGTTGCCCAGGAATTAGCTGGAATCGTTGTAAAAATGTGGGTTCTATTTGGTAAGCTGATTTAAAGTCGTGTTCAGATCTAGGAGAATACACTAGGAGCAAACTTCAAATTCTTTTCACGTAAACTGGATCCGGCAGATAATCACAATCTCCCTCTAAAAATTATACCCTTAAAAGACGCAACAGAGTTAATTATACAGAATTAAATCTTTGAAATTTATTTCCTATCTACTATGTTAATGTAACCTCACCATACTAAAGAATCGCCTTAAACATTCACACACATTATTTGAGGAGGTTGGTGCACTGTTATAATAACAAAAGTTGAAAGTTTGAATGCTTCCTAAATTATGGCTGGAAAAGTACAAAAGTTTGTCCTGAGTTTTCTTTAAAGATGAAGCATTGGATGACTGATATCATTAAGACAAATTATTTTTAAATCAGCAATGAATTTAAATTGGTAAAACACTGACTAAACTAATATATTTATTTTAACCCACAACATAATTTAGGTACTTTACAAAATATTTCTTTGTGATTTAGAATGATAAATTTTAGAAGAGAAAAGATGAAATATGATTCTTTTTGATAGGTTTTCGTAGGTACATATTCCCGTAAAAATGTTTTGAAACTTTGAACCCTAGATTAATTGTTGGCTTACAACATGGATTTGTTTCTACATGATTGGTTTACATGTCAAAATATTTTGTGACAGGTGAAGTAATAAAGAATAGGACAAATCCTACTCCCTCTTACTCTGGTGATAACCAATACCGCATTCCGCAAGAAATAAATAATAATGTCAAACGAAATAGCTTTTAACATCAACTTAAAATTTTGAGTTATTTATTCCGATGGGGTAATGAGTCATAAATTCATAACCAATGAGATTTTCATGACATCATAAAATGAGAACAAAGAATGATATAAAACCCACCAAATAACCCTGATAACGATAACGCTAACCTTTCAACATGTACCCCTTGATCAGAACTTGATAACTTTCACATTTGACTGACAATGGTGACAAGGAATACTTTATGTTCGAATCAGATCCCAAATTCTTGCTGTTTGCTGTAAAAAATTGTATAAACAGGAGACGGCTTACAGGTACATAAATCAAACTGCATTGTTGTTATAGAAGGCTTTACAGCCTTGCGGTTAAGGCATAGGAATTGAAAGTGAAGAAACCGGAGTTCTAATCTCAGACGGGACAGATTTTTCTCCATATTCGATGCTTCCAAGTCTGTTGTGTAATGTTGTGGCAAGTTAGTCATTAGTGATGATTTGAGGCAAGTTTTTTTAAAAGAAAAAGTACTTTGAAATTTTGAAAATGCTATTTGTGTTTATGTAATTTATATGATCCTTGAAGCACAATGAAAATAAAAATAAAATAAGGCAAGTGACATTGCTAATTTCATTTCTAATATTTTGTCTGATTTTATCCGTGAGCATCTTATTCTGACGATTAGGGCTTCTGCGGAGCCACAACCTGTTTCCTGAGCTCACGATTAATATAAATGGCGACAATTTTTTAATGATGTTTTCAAGATACTCAAATAGCCATAAAAATACCTACTCAAGTCGAAAGTAAGTGCTTCATGTGCGAGCATCATGAACATTAATTCATGAGAGCTTGCTTTGGAATTCAATAGCTTATAAAAATATTGTAAGTGTTTAAGTTTATTTTAATTGCGCATAAGAAATACCAGCTGCATTGGAGTATGGCTGATACAATTGGTGTTCATGGGAGGGTCTCCAAAATGAATTCATGCAAAGTGTACGATGATGTAGTATGAATGTATTTACTGCTTTTTAGGACGCTGTTACCGGATTGTATGCACATTACGTACTACCTACTATGATTACCTACTATTTGCCCTTATAAGTTGACCAGGTCAACATTGGGAACTGCAAAAATTCATGGATTTTTTAGCTGGTTATCCGATGCATTGATGTATTCTCAGAAACGAAGATATGGAGAAGTGTGTCAGACTGAGAATGTTATGATGGTGCTAAAATAGAGAGAAGGTTTAGAGGGTTTCAGTTCACTATATAAAATATCAGCATAAAATGTGAGTTATGGATGGGGAGGCATGTATAACATAATAATGTGATGAAGATGCATCTAGACTTGCATTAGTGTATTTCATTAACCATTTGGTAACTAACCTATACGCTCTAAACAAAAATTAGATAGCTAATGCGATCACTATCCTGTCTTTATGTCTGTTTGTCTGGCTATAGACTCAAAAACTATGTGATTGATGGACATCAAACTTGGTATGCAGGTGCTATTGTTCACAACATGGTCAGGGATTGATTTTCAGAAATTCTTGAATTCCTTTTCCTTAGTGGTCAAAGGTCGTAATAAAAAAAAAAGATATAAAGATATAAAAAAGATATTTTCATAAAAAGATATAGCTCGTGACATCTCATTCAAAAGCCCTTGCCGAGTACATAACTTTCCATTCAACTGCTTTTGCATATGAGGGTCCCCCAGGTGGAATATTACAAAAATGTATATTTCATGCTTATGATTGGTCATTCACTATCAATATTCCTACGTAAGCGGTGTGTCTATCCCGTAGAACGGCTTATTTTGCTACCAATGTATTTATAAAGCCTTGAATGAATGACTCCCAGTTATGTGTCACGGTCTTAAATTAATCTTGAGTGTGGGATTGTAAAATTGTCATCACGAGTTTATTTACTAATTGCTTCCAATAGCGTCCGATAGTTGCTTCAACGGGTCGTTACCCTTCTCTTGTGTTGTACAATACGCAAAATTTATTGCATTTTTATCGATTCCAAGAAGCATTTATTGTGAATTTGATGTCACATATCACCCCACCGGAATCCATGATTCTGTCCATCAATAAGTGCTCTTCTAAACTTAAGTTAACTGCAAGTAAGTAGGTTCTCAAGAATTTGGCTAACAAGTGTTTATTTACCACCCACTCCAAATGGAAAGGGTGCCTGATTAACACTTGAAAGCATGAATAATACAAATTTGCGAGGACTATGAATGATTAGATTTCGACTGCTCTTTTGTGCAACATAAGTGAGAACAATGTATTTGTACGTTACCTATAATGACCAAAATTGTTTAGCTCAATGAGTTGCATCACAGAATATGAGATTTTATGTTTTCTTA
>JAQIXX010005841.1:0-13228 GCA_034700605.1 Willowsia nigromaculata
AGAATGATGACAATGGCTGCAGAAATGTTTGATTTTGCAACAAGTTTCTTGGACTCGTGGAGTCGCACAAGAAGCAAAGATCTCAGGAGGGTGTTGATGTCGTGTCCAACTCTGAGAGTGAAAGTGGCCAGATATTACCCCATTACCGTGGCAACAACAATCACCTTCTTCAAAACGACGTTTGATTTCATCACAGATTGCATCATTACATTTCCATAAAGCAGTTGAATTGTCTCCTGCAATGGGGTGGAGCACTTACGATAGTCGTTAGTTGAAAATATTAAGCATAGGTAATAGTACTTCCCAACATATAAATTTTATATTATATATACTGTAGTAGGCTTAAATATTATGGCTAATAAAAATATTTGCAAGCACATTTACAAAATATCTTGTCAATCATTTAAATTATGTTTTATGACATAAACGTTACATCTTTTTAGCGCTTTATGAGCTTCACTTGTATTGAAAGTTTTGAACTTTTTTTGTGCTGGAAAAGGCTTGTTTATGCAGTCTTTAAAGTTCCCGTAAACTTTTTAAAAATATTCTGACGCATGCACGTGTTCGAATACATAAGTTGAGAAAACAGAGGTCCAAATAAAAATAGAATTAATGAGTTTTAATGTGGGTAATTTTCAAATTATTCTAATTATCCTCAAAGCAATGATATACCTCACGGTGAAGCATGAAGCAAGAAAATTTATATAAATATTTTCAAGCCGTGTGGAACATGTTTTCCAAATAGCATTTTTATTTAGACTAGCATACTCAAAGCACAAGCACTTATAATGTTTTCTCAGGGCTTCTGTACGCAAAGCACCATTCAGCTAAAACGCCTTAATCATAATTAATAATGTTGTCCAAGGAATGTCACGAAGAACCTAGCAAAACATTTTAATTTGTGTTTACCGAAACTAAAAAGTTATAAAAAAATACATTATGAGTGACATTAATTGGCGTATACACGAACCTTTAATTATTAACGCTAGAGCTTGAATATTTCAACTTACCTCAATTAACTATACAAGCTACTTTAAGGCTCATTTTAAGGCTCTATGTCAAAATATCACATAAATAGGGACCTTATTAATATCGTAAAGGTACATGAAATATTGCAGACTTGCATCTGATGTCGAAAACATAAAGCGAACAAATATCTTTGACATTTTTCAAAAGATTGCTTTCAAAATAAAAATGGTCGTAGCGTTTTAATTAACATTTTACAATGTTTTCGTAAGAATTATAAGAAAACAGTTTAACCTGTTTTTACTGAAACTACAAAAAGAGATGTAGATGTATTTATTATTATTATTATTATCGTTTATTCAGAAAGAAGAAAATACATCTGCAACTTGGGCAGTTAGGTTACATAACATGTTCACTTAACTGAAAATGATACAAATGAAGGAGCAAAAGGAAAATTAAATGAAAAGAAGAGGTACACGCAGCCAATAACGGCGCTGTGCTACAAATATGTATTTCCGGTACTGCTGTGCCATTCGTTCTATTAATATTTATTTAAACCCTTTATACGTGCAAAAGTCAATCACTTTGACATGCGAAAAACAAAACTAGTGATTCATATATAATATACACAAAATTGTAAGCGCGTGCTCAGTCAAAACAAAAGACCATCCTGCCATTCGTCTTAAGCATTCCTTTAATAACACAAATACATATTTATTTACCAAAGGGCAGTTAAATATATCTATTACCGAATTGACCTGCCACGTTTGTAATGATGGGAAAAGAGGTTGATTTTTAGTTTATTTTAGGAGTATTTGTATAATTTGCAGTTTAGGAGTAAAAGGTTGAGGTTTTTTGCTTACCGCTTTTGACTTATTATGCTGTGTTTTTTATGATGAATGTATGCAATGATTATTATATAATATATTGAAGTGCTTAAATGTTAAAAGCTAATTTCAAATTGCTCTGACAGTATTTAATTACGAGATGGATCTGTCATCAAAGTATTTTATACAACAATGCATACCGTAAAACCGATTTTCACTTTTTTTAACTTTTGATTTCGTAATTCCGAAGAGCACTTATTAAGCAACCCCATTCCCAATTTCAGATCATTCGGTTGTTCCCAAACCCTTCTGGTAGCTCATGGAGTGTCTCCTAAAAGCTCCTATGTCTAGCTCATAAAAAGAGCTCGGTTTATAAGCTAAGTGCGATTGAAATAAAAAAAATGCAAGTGCATGCCATACAAAATACAATGCATAAATGATTACTAATTTAGTGTAAAATATTTAGGCAGCACAATGCACAAACACATTTAGTAAACCATGTGCAATTTATTTCCCTTTGAAGTCCAGTATCTATATACTTTGAACAAATTTTATAGAAAATTCATAGGAGCAAAGTCTGTATGTGGTTTTGATTTATTTTTCAAGTGTCTATCGTAACATACTATACTGGAATAAAGTACTTAGATTTTTAAATCTAAAATATGCTAACTTAGAGGAGCAGCGTCTAAAAAATTAAGTCGCGGGAAATTACATAACAACTCTATAACAATTTTGGTTATAATAAAACGTCTAGAGCAGATTAAGAATTAATAACAACGAAAATCACAAAGAAATAAGCACTAGTGTTTTTTTTATACGGCTTGGTTCCATCCCACAAAATATCTGCTCTATCTGGAATCCCAATCAACAAAAACAATACGAGTCATGATAATGAATTCAATGAAATGTTTAATGGAAAAGATATTAAAAATATAAGTATTATTTTACAAGAGCCAAAATTACATGAGAGCTCCATTTGCAAAAGTTTATCACATTTAATTATGATGTGAAAAGCCTTGTTTTAAGAAAAATGTTTTGTTGTAAAAAAAATCGCGACACAGAATCTAAAATTCCTACAAGTTTGAACAATCACGTCACAATGTACATATAATTTGAGAAATCACATAACATACATACATACACCATACATATCAACAAGGAATTAAATTACAAGCAAAGCTCGACTATGCAACATAGTATACTGCCATATGGTAAATATGATATTGAGGTCAATATCTAAGTATGTATCATGCATTTATGCTTTGAAAACAGGGTTTTAAGATAAAATGTACCATCAAATTAATAAAAGGAAGATTTGTTAGCGTTATTAATTTATTTTCTAGGTAAATATCGTAACGTACTCCATTGGAATAACACGCTGAGCAATGTTATCTGCAATGTGATAATTAGGAGGAGCAGTTATTACAAAACTTTCTCTCGGCAAACGAAATATCAATTTCCTATCGACAAAGAAAGCTATCAAACAAGAGTACGAATTTATTAAAGTGGTTTGTAAAATAGCGTAAATTCTACAAAATTGGAACTCCTCTTTCCCATATAATATTTCGGTAGAACCAAAACTACATGCTAACTCGGTTGGCATTCTGTTTTAAAGATTTAATAATGATATGTATCTTCAACGATGTCATACTGTAATTAAAAGCCTTGTAGGCAAATATAACAAACAAGGTATGTCAGTGTAAAAATAATCACGATACTAAATCTGGAAACCCTATCTGTTTCATGAACTAGATAGTAAGAGACTCATTTGCACATTGGAATCTAAAGAATTAGCAATGGCGATTCTGAAAATTCTGAGCACAGACTTCATCTGTCGTTTTACTTGTACGTTAAATTCTAACGTTTTGAAAAAATACAGCCTCCAAGATTTAGTTCAGCGTCATGTCAAACTTGTTAACCGATTTCCCGGTAACATTCGAGCATTTTCATTAGGCTCACTTCAAAGTGGTTTAATTATTGACAAGTCTGTCAAACAAAATTGCATGATTTGGATCCGTTGGTTATACTGGATACATGTTATGGTGCATACACTTAAAGGCGTGCTACTTGCTCTAAAACTTACTCGCGGGGAACTAATTCTAAGCCCAGAAGGTCATTTTCACCTTGCTTATCTTTTCCTTTGTTCGACTATGGGTGTTATCATATATTCGTTCGTTATTCAAAAAAGGGACGATTTTGTAGAGGTGATAAATGTCATCTACCGATTACCCCAAGTAAAATCATCAACACTTCTGAAAACTTGCATATTTTATAATCCATTCGTATCTTTTGGAGGAACAGTGATATACAGTGTAGTAGTTATAATGAACGAATTTGAACCGACCGACCGCTTGCCACCCGACCCCTAATCCTACCAGTAGTACTGCAAATGATAACGCACCCAATGTATTCATTGTTGAGCTGGAAATAACTGAACTATGGAAATATGAGTTGAGAAATTCTATGCGAAATTGAATCTAAAAAAACTGATGCTTTTTGGTGAGGGTGGCTTGCCTCTTTATATACTGCAAAATGCCTATGTTTCAGCAATCCATTAATCATCTATAATCTATAGTATGTTAAAAGTACTGGTACTATACTGGTAAACGCGCAACCAACAAACAAATAAATTTGAGCAAGCAAAATACATTTTATGACATGTCATAATTTGCACGTAAACGTACAAACAAATTATCAATATTTTATCACAATATCGTTTGTAATTAATGAAATTCATAAATTTACTGTGCCTGTCACAAAGCAAAAACATTAGCTATTATGATTTAATATAATAATGTACGATACATGTTTGACCCCGTGACCTTTGACCCCTTCGACCTACTGACCCTAAAATCAATAGGGGTATTTCCCTTGACCTACTGACCCTAAAATCAGTAGGGGTATTTCCCTTGACCTACAGACCCTAAAATCAATAGGGGTATTTCCCTTGACCTAAGGTACCTCCATACCAAATTTGGTCAAAATCGGGCAAGCGGTTCTCGAGATATTGTGCGGACGGACAGACGGACAGACAGACGGACAAACGCAGCAATCGCATAAGTACGATTCATCTAAGTAATAACTTGTAAGCAATGCACGCTATACATTAACAAAAAATTGAATATGCACATTCACAAATATCGTGTGTCATGGCTCTTTATTACTAGCCACTTGCCTTCAGCTCATAACTTGACATTCAAAGTTTCTTTTAAGCTGGCATGCAAAATTTCTTTTATGCTGGCATTTAAAATAGCTTTTAATTTTGGCATTTAAACTCCCACGTAAAATGTATATTTAAAGTTTTCATTTGCCTTGTAGTATTTAACTAGTCTTTATAAAGTCATTTCAGCATACAAGCATTTTAGTACGCAAACAATGTGTAGATCTGCTAGACAAATTTCTAATTTTATTCTCTTAAAAAATAGAAGCTACCACACCAACTCATCATTCCGAGATTTAATTGTTGTCATTCTGGATAAAGTAATTGGAAGCACCGTCATTTGATGTTAAGTTATGCTGTTCCTTGTTTGGTTTCCATGAAAATTATATATATCACTTAGAATTACCCATTATATTTTTAGGACGTTCTCATCCCAAATGTTAAGGTGATGTCAAAAATGCCACCAAATGCCGCGACATAAATATATTGAAGCCCTTAGGCAACAGTTGGTATGCATATTTCGCCTTTTAAAACTATTTTTTAGATCATAGTGATTAAAATTATTCGTTTTCCATTGATCTAAAAAATCACTTTGCAAAGAGGCTGGGACATCCTCACGTCGATGATGGAGCCATTATAAGCTTAAGAACATTTGCCAATATCGGGTGCACCTTTAAACTTATCCCCTACAACTGGGATGCAGGAAGATGTCTTCTTCGACCTCCCTCCAAATGGAGTCTTTTGGCATTCAATTTTCAGAAAAATCTCACCCTCATCTACTCAATTTTCATGTGGTTCAGGCTAGTTCCGGTATACATTGGTGGGGAGTTTTCTCTCACGGCGGCTTTGTGGGCTTTGGCAAATACTACTTGCGCTGCGAGTTTGGCTACACTTGGAAAGTACAAAAATGAAGTGATGCATTTCACCAACAGGTTACTACGAAAGGAGTTGCTCGGGAATTATGACACAGGTAAATTGCTATCTCCAGTACACAATGAAGGGATATACCTATAACTTTATGCATTTAAAAATTTTGTTACAGATTGGCAGAATGAAGAAAAAGTGGCATTGATTAAACCTGAAACAATTAAGTTATTGTTTCTCCACATGTCATTCAACACGTTCCTCTTGTACACCAACCCACTCCTGCACATTTACATGATGTACGAGAACCAGTGCGCTCCAAATTTCATCAGCTCACTATTCCTTGAATGCAGAACTAGCTTGGATAATGGTGGAAACTTGGCTGGAAAGAACGTCTTTCAGGTTGACCGGAGTCCCTATAATCGCCAGTTCCAAAAAATTTCATAATTAATTGAAACAATGCGAGCTAATGATTGACATCCTGAACGGGACATTCTGGTACTACATGAGCGCGTTTCCATTGGTTGGAAATGCGATCGTGTCTCTTCTTCTGTATGGAACTATAAGATACTGGCGTTTAGGACCTCAGGCAGTCATGATGTTCCCGTTGTGCGCGATTAGATGTGGATATGAAGTGCTGACACTCATTTCTGTTGCTGGGACAGTGGATCAAAGTAGCAACATGGTTCTTGACCAGTGGAGAAGGAATAATAGAGTGAGCAAGTTGGAAAATAGTACGATTCAGGCAACTGGATAGTGGACGGCTAAAATGCCGATGTGGACAAATGTTTTCATTTAGAAAAGTCATAGTACTAGTTTCTGTAAATGAGTGTATCATTCAGATTGTGAACTTATTGGTTTCATTCTGATTCAGTCAATTAGAGTCATGATAAATGCATATCAGTGAATATTGAAAGATCAGTTATTCAGCACACAATTTTCCACAAAAAACATAAAAATAC
This sequence comes from Willowsia nigromaculata, assembly GCA_034700605.1. Classification (NCBI taxonomy): domain Eukaryota; kingdom Metazoa; phylum Arthropoda; class Collembola; order Entomobryomorpha; family Entomobryidae; genus Willowsia; species Willowsia nigromaculata. The sequence continues at coordinate 6,780 of JAQIXX010005841.1, forward strand.
TTGAATGTACAGTCTTTAAATATATTAAGTTCAAGCATAAGCTCTTTTAGGGAACCCGTCGGCCAAAGCTAAGGGGTCGTCCAACGAAATGTCATATTTAAAAAAAAAAAAATTAAAACCTGTGCTTTCAAGCATGGGTAATCTGGAAAACATAAAATCTTTGACCCTGGAGTCAATTTGACCCATGGGGGTGGGGTCAAAAGTTAAAAATCAAATTTTGGAGTAACGGACTGAAATTCTGTACACCTGTGCTTTCAAGTATGGGAAATCCGGGGAATATAAAAACCTTGACCCTGGGGTCAAAGTTTTTATTTTGAACCCTTCCCCTGGGATTAAATTGACCACAGGGTCCACGATTTTTATTTTTCCCGGAAATTTCCGGTTATGTCTGGAAATTTTGATTTTCTGGCACGTGATTATAAGTCAATTTCTCAGATGTTATGGAAACAATTTAAAATGTGACATTGTGTAATGGTTTTAGTTTTACGGTTTAAATATTTCTTTTGAATTTGATAAATGTAGATAAAAGCAGATATTATGCGGAATGTATACGTTTTTGTCGCTTCAAGTTAAAAAAAATCAAGCAAGTTATAATCATTTCTTTATAGTTCTTAAGTTTAATTAAAAGTTGGGTTTAATATTCAATAGAAGTTTATTGAATCTGATATAAATTTGCTACTCTCTACCTTTTGGTTTCCTATGCTTACATAAATTACAAATAGTTTCCACAAAAAATATCACAGTTGCAACGAGACAACGATTATTTTCATTATCCAAACAAATTTTTCGGTATTTCTCAAACCCTTGTCGTTAAACCACTTACATTTACCATTTGTACCTATGCATGCTTTAGAGGAACTTTATTGTAACCCACATGTCTGAAATATGGTTTATAAAATGCATGAATTTTTTCCTACTTTTTCGAGATTCCGCTTCTTTATATCATTTAGAGTTCCGGTATTCTGCATGGCTCTGTTTTTCGAGAATACTTTTGTCTCCTTTTACAAGGAATTGCAAAAAAATACACAATATTCGTAGGAATCAGATGCTATTCGCGAATAGAGTAAAAAAGGAAATGTTTTTGGCTGGAAATTTGTTGCAAAACCGAGACTTATGTGGTCATCAGACTCACAGAACAAGTTGCACCTTTAAATATGCAAGTAAAACTGGACACGAGGTAGTCATCTGCCAAATTTACTAGTTGTTGTTGCAACATGTAATTGCCTTGATTGATTTCGCGTAAAAAAGAATCAAAGCCACTTAGGAAGTTTAATCCAGGGTGGTTGCCGAACGAGTTCCAAAATGAGTTGATTGTATGGCTCAAAATAAGTAGAAATGTTGACAACAGGTTTTGAAATTCGAATGTGAACTGGATTTATTACCCGATAATAAAATATCTCAATGATCTTATAACCTCTAATTAAAAAATTGAAAGTGACAAGTTGATTTCTTAATTGCTTGTAATTGTCCTGTCCTCTTGATAATAGGAATACCATTAATTTGAAAGGATCAAGTCCCGTTCTTTCACAGACCACACGAAAGTCGAGAAATTATTATGCAATTTTTATGAGCAATTTTGTACGAAAATATTGAAAAATTAAAAAAAAACCGTATATTTTGCCCTTTACAGAAATTTAACAGATTTATACTTTTCCCAAATTTGAAGGTACACAGTTCTCTAAGCAGCAATATTGCACCAGAACCAAATATTTTATTTACTTAATATTTGCGCCACAAGTAAAGCCGAGGTTAGCCTCAGGAGCATTTCGTGACTTCTGTATAAGTCAATGAATATAGTATGCCAAGGTTTTTGTATAAATTTGGATTTTAATTGAAAATTTCTTTCTGCTAGTTTCTTTGAGTTCAGCTATCAATCTTGTGTCTTGTGTCTTGTAGGAAGCCTGTCCTTTGAATAATTAAATATTTCAAGCCATATCTTGCAAGAAAGATTTGAGACCTAAGACACTATTTTTGTTTCTTCTTATAAATGTATAACCCAACTCGCTATCACTCTACTTGTGTTTGTGGCTTTACATTTTTAATTGATCTATTATCTCTTCATTTCTACCAAGGTTATGAGGCGAGTTTCTACTTTTAAACTTTTGCAACAATTTAAATGTTTTATAACTTTTGAATCCGGATAGATGGAGAAAGTCTGACACTGGATTCTCATAGAACAAGAGTTGGTCTTTCAGAGAAGCGAATCAGACATTGACCATCGTTCCGGATTTGAAAGATGCATTAACCTTTATGTCAAAAAGTGGCGATTTTAGCATGTTTTGGCTAAGAATGATAAGACTATTGAATTAGGGGTTTTGGAGGTACCTTCAAAAATTACGTGTTCTTTTTGTTCGTACTCATGAAAAGAATTATAGAAATTAAAAAGTCGGAAATACGAGACATGCATACAGACGGTTTTTTAAAATTACATGCAATGTCACCTTACTCCTAGTATTTCTTGAGTTCAGCTATCAATCTTGTAGGAAGCATGTCATGTGAATAATTAAATATTTTTAAGCCGTTATCTTCAAAGAAAGGTTTGCGACATCAGACGCCATTTTGCACTCAGTCATCAAGAGTCTTCCGGTACCCTGGTAATTCGTTTTCCGGGAAAATAATTTCGGGCAGGGAATTACAGGGAATAGTGTATTAACATAATGGGCACTTCAAATAATAATTTTTGCCTTATAAAAGTTGCTTGTGAATGATACATTCCGATATTATTCTAAATTTTACCTGCGTGAAAAAGTCCAAAAACTCCTTTTGAACTCAGACATTCGGAAAACGGGGATTTTGCCCTTTTTAAGTTAAGTTAGGATTAAAAAATTGAATTGTGAACAAATGAGATTAAGAAAGGAAGGGACTTAAAAAAAAATGATTTCGGTGGAATGCTTACTGCATGATTTGACTTTTGAGAGAGATGGTTTTTGGAAAGAAGACTTCGGAGTACTGCTATTTTGTAGCAATTGTGATTCTAAAGAAATGGGAATTTGGAAGAATGCTATTTTGGAGGAATGAGATTCGGGATGAATGGAATTTGGGAAGAATGCTAGTTTGAAGAGATCTTTTCAGGGAGATAATGGCGTAAAAGTATTCAATTATTCACGAGACATGCTCGACTTTCGTGTAGCATGTGAAAGACCGTGACTTGGTCGTTTAATTCGCTATTTAAATATTCATTAGAAAACGACAGTTAAAAGCAAAAGGAGGATACGTATTTTCTTTAGATTTTCAGTATTTTTAGTGTAAAAATGCTGTACCTGGATCCACCAAGAAAAATGTGGAACTTCTGTTAAGTATCTTTAATGGAAAATGATTATGTTAAAAACCCACTAGAATGAGCCTACACATGGGATAATTTATTTAAGACAGTGTGGCTCCATATATGTAGTAAAGAAGAAGGGGAGCTCTGTAACCGCTTCTACCTATTTATGAATAATTGTTAGATTTTTATGAGATTCTTGTGAGAACGTGTGGATGGTGAGTTGCCACCTTTCGAATTAAAATTGTATTTGATATTATGGGCCATCGTCCACCTAAGCTTTGTGTTTGGCTGGAATTCCAGCTACTGATTCTCTGATATCCGAAGAGGAAAGGAAACAAGATTCTGTCCCTCTCAATTAACCAGATTAGAGAATAGTCAATTTCAAATCGTCCCAAATAAGTGGCAAATCAAATCGTAGAAAGTTTTCAAAATTGCACAATATTTTATCCTTTGGCACACGACTGCTCAAACTCGTATACACGCATTCAAATAAAAATACAATGGATAAGATTTAATGAGGATTGGTTTCAAATTACTCAAAAAATCCTTAGAGCCAGGATATGCTTTACAGTTAAAAGAAGAGAAGGGAAATTAACATAAATTATTGAAAGAATTGTTGAGCATGTTTTCCAAATATTATTTTCACTAAAAACCAGTATACCTAAAGCACAATTCTTTATATTGTCTTGCGTGTCCGTATATTTCATTATGGATTTGTATATTTCAGGAGTTAAACCAGCATAGATCTAGCCGATTCATCATAAAAACATTCAAATGTTTACAAAATCTTCATTGTGATTTCTTAACACAAAGCAGCAATCAGCTAAAATGTTTTTCTTTCAGTTAATAATATTGTTTAAGAAATTTCCCAGAAAAACTGGCAAAACATTTTACGTTGCTTACCAAAACTAAAAAGCAATAAACAAAAAGATTATAAGTCGTAATATGTTTATACACAAACCTTTTGTTATAAATGATATAGCTCTAATATTTCAACTTTCACCACTTAACCACTTACTTGAATGTGTATATATTTGGCAGCATCTCATAATTTCACACGAAAGTGTCAGTCAAAGGTGTTTAAATCAATATTTCACAATGTTTTCGTAAGAATTGTAGCGAAAACAGGAAAACGTTTTATTCTGTTATTACTGAAACTATAAATAGAAGACATATAAGCGTTTACGTATTTTCGGTACTTAATTCGTATATTATTTCGAGTGTAAAGTGCCACTTTTACCAAAGCTAAGTGATCAAATAGTTTTGGGTAATTGTCCCAATCTCTTTTTCATGCGAAAAAGAAAAATAGTGCTACGTAATATAATATACTTGGGATTGCAAGCGCGGGGCCATTTGAAACAAAAAGTAAGAAATCAAATTTCAAAGCTGGTGGTTAAGTCTACTTTTTCTAAGTCCTATGATCAACTCATTTCGATATTCGGATTAAATTTAATAAGTGGCTATATTTGTCTATCAGAACAGATCAATTCGTGACAGTTACATGTAGAGAAAACGGCTAGTGAATTTTGCAAATGTTTACCTCGTGCCCAGTTTTACATATTTAAAGCGACAGCTTGCTCAGAGAGTCTCATGAGCAACGAAATATCAGTTTTGCAGCAAGCTTTGAGCGTAAAGTATTTTGTTTTTTGCTCTATTTGCGAATAAAATTTGAATCGTACAAAGATTTTGTGATTTTTTTCCAATTTATTGCGAAACGAGACAAAAGCATTCTTGAAAAACAGAGCCATGCAGAATACTGGAACTCTAAAAAAGAGGAAGAGACGGAATCTTGCAAAAGTACGAAAAAGTTTATGCATTTTATAAGTCATATTTGAGACATGCAGGATGTACTAAAGTTTCTTCAAAATATTCATAGGTAAATGGGTTAACAGCGATGTCGTATGATGTGGAATATGACAACTTTGATATCCAAGATCTCTACAGCGATTCCGTGCTAGGGAATGATTTTGATCGCCCATTTTCTCAAATAACTGGTTCGGATACTAGACTCCGAATGTCATCGTCTGTTACCCGGGCTTCAGCAACTTTCACAAGAGTGACGAGAAATCCTGCATTTCATGTTCCAATTCCTGAAGATGATTGGTCTCCGGATGTTCAGAAGTACCCAACGAGAACTAATTCAATGACATCCTCAGTTGCCGGTGATATCAGCGATCGATCTCACTTTCTCGGTAGCAAAACGATGAACAGGCTTCGTGCTATCCTCTTGCTGGGCGCCACTTCCGGTGCATTTCCGTGGCACTGGAATGAAAAGAAGTACAAAATTGAAAGATGGAGTCCAAAGTTCGAAAAATTGTGGAAGGTCCAATGGTTTTTCGTCACCATCCAGACAATATTTCTCGCATTTTTCCAGTTCTATTCTTTTGTGAATCGCGTTTCCGGGGGAAATAAAAGTTACAGAGAAGTTTTCATGAACTCTTTCAGCGTCTACTGGTATATTTGCGCGGTCTACTTTAACGTCAATCTATACGTTTACAAGGAGCAAGTAAGCTATTGACTTAAATTTTTTTTATTAATACATGGGGGCAATATGAACAACTTTTTTTTCTCTACTAGATTCGTCATTACATAAACACAATGTTGGCTTTCAACAAGAAATATGTTGGTGAGCTTACATGACTAACTGAGATAAGTGCAATTATAAAAATTTGGAAAATACTCTATAATTTTAAATATTTCCAGATAACTACCTGATCACAACAGATGACATAGAGGAAGGTGGGCGGATTCTTATCAACCTCTCAATTCCAACCAATATCAGCCAAGTCTTTGCTTCAGTTTCACTCTTTCTCCGGATGCCGTACCAACCGTGGTACTTATTTTCCTACATTTACCCGAAACCTTGGTATTGGCTAATTCCTGGAGCGCTCCAAGAATATGTAATGGCTGGACAAGTGATCACTTCGTATATACTCATAGCTTGGATTGTGGTGGCGCATGCAAATAGCGTCGAGTTTTGGGTGAAAGAAACACAGTGAGTGCCTTTCAAAAATTGCGTTTCTAAATTGCCGGGCGTCACAAAAATCTCAGTCTTAATGTTCCCCTTGATAATTTGTAGTAACAATGCTGACAGCGATAATACGACAGATGAACTCAGACATCCGAGAGTGGCTTTGGAGACATATCGATCTCTTCAGATTCTCTGCACTGCTTTCAACGATTG
>JAQIXX010005842.1:0-13227 GCA_034700605.1 Willowsia nigromaculata
TGCTTTTGCCAAGGGGACAAATGCAATGACGAAGATATGCCGGAGAAGCTCAAAGCCGAAGAGGAGGAAACAGAAAATATCACATCCATTCTCGAAGAGATCATCACGACAGAAATCATCACGGTTTATGGTGAGTACAAAAAACATTTAATATTTTTATCTGCCTCAACGAAACCATGTCAACCAATTTTTAATATTATCATGTTCAGCTGGGCTGTCATGTAGGTTTTGTTTATCAACGCAAGAACATCATGTATACTATAAAGTTATTAATGTTATTATTTATTTGTGTTGTCTTTGTAGAAGAATGCTACTATTGTAGCAACCCCACAGAGTGTGCAGAGGAAAGTGAACAGACAGTGGAATGCCTTCAAGACATCTCAGTCTGCGCCACATTCACTGCGACTACAGATTTCCCAGATGAAGGGTTCGAAGCAGGTGATGTGATACGAAGAAATTGTTTCATCTTGGAAGAAGAAATAGAAGGATGCGGTATCAAAGACAACGTTGAGGTTTGCTTTTGCCAAGGGGACAAATGCAATGACGAAGATATGCCGGAGAAGCTCAAAGCCGAAGAGGAGGAAACAGAAAACATCACGTCCATTCTCGAAACAATTCTGGATACTAACGGAAGTCAAGTAGTAATAGAACCTCTTACAGAAAAACCTGTGTCGACAGGCTTTACCATTATATCTGAGATATCTAACCTTCTCCCAGTCTTTGTTTTCAGTTATGGTAAGTGTTTTGTATGGTGTTTAGACTTTACCTTTAAGTTTTCCAATCAATACAAGAGTGTTTTATTTCGGAAAAGCGGCATGTTTCCAGTTTTTACGTATAATTTTTTGCAGCTTTGAAAATGTTTTTTTGGTTTTTTGATTTGTATTGAAGCTTGCGACTAAGATTTCTTACTTGACTACCCTGCTTGAACCGAAAATTAAATTTTAAGATTGTATTCTCTGTGTTTGATTGACTGACGATTGCTTGGCTTTATATACACCATTTATATGAGTAAACACGATATAAGAGAATTAAATTAAGATGAAAATAGACGAAAATAAATGAAGAGTGCACACAGACATTTCATCATAAATGCCAAGGGTACCTGAGTGTTTGCTGCGTTATATTTTGTGGGGACAGTTTTATCGTACTAGTAATCAAATCTTTTTGTTATCCGCGCATAATCATTGAAATTTGATTTTTATGAGATTCAAAATTTAATATTTAAATTTCGACGTCATACACTGATAGAATTAACAATAGTTTTGAGACTTTGATAATAATAATTTTGATAGGAAACATGACATAAAATTTATAAATTCAATACGCTTAAAAATTAACAATAGAACATTGGTATTATGCTAGATACAATTTCTGATCCAGAACCACACTCACACCTTCACCGATAATCCAATGAATACATTAATACGTACAGATTTTCAATACCATACATACTTAAGCATTGACAAACAATTTATTTTTACATTTGCATCCCAGTGCCAAGTTCGCAACAAGCCGGGTTGATGTCGTGTGTAAATGGATAAATACATAGAAGACAATGCTTGTCAATGATATGTAGTTAATCTATATTTCAAAATAGAAAAATGTTCAAAACATTGTCTGGTAAACTGTGTTCTATTTTATGCCAATAATATGTAAAATTAGACAAACTGGATTAAAAATATACATCTTCCAAATGTATTATAACAAAAATGTTATAATTGGAGAAAATATGAAAATAGTTGGTTTGTTCCTATAGGGTTTGTACACATGTTAAGGGGTTCTGTGCTAGATTTGGTATAAAGGATTAGCACAAATACCTAAGTTCTCTATTTCTACTTTCTGCCAACCTTATTACAACCAATCCAAATAATTCAAAATGGTTTTACAATTCCAGATAGGCCATATTTTGACTTACATTCGTACGAAGATTTTGTATTTTTAATTTTACGGGGGAAATACCGACTTTCCCATTTAAAAATCCTCACTCGCAGAAATTAGTGTGAATTTTGGGATGCCTTAGCGGACGAGTGATGATGTTCAGCATGACGAATAATGAAATGCCTTTAAAATATTAATTTTTCAAGTCATTACAAAATTTTCTTTGCATTCTGAACACTCAACATTTGTTTATTTCCAAAAGTGTTGCAGCTATTGTTTTATTTACCTTGTAAATTAAACAATAGTTGTATGTATCCAGAAGACTCATCGCAACAATTGTAACTCTACTTTTTATATTTAATGCGATTTTCTGTCTTGAGCGAGCTTTAGCTAAAAAAAATTTCCTTCTGTCTGCAGGGAGATGTCACTATTGCACAGAGCCAGGTGAGTGCAAACGTAGGAAGCGACAAATAAAAAATTGCACTGAGCCAGATTCGATGTGCGCTACATGGATGTCGACCGTAGATATACCCAGACTATCTATCAAATCTGGGGATGTGACAAGAAGAGATTGTGTAGCTGAACCCTTTCTTTTTGAGGGTTGTGAAGTAGTTGGATGCTCTGAACGGTGTGTTTGCTCCGGTAATCTCTGTAATAACATTCTTATGCCAACACGAGTGAGAGGTTCACGTCTGCAGTCAAGCACAGCACTAGCCAATAAAATTGATGTTCGTGACGATGAAAATTTTAAGTACACCTGCCTGCACTGCAGTAACACAATCGAGTGTAGAGAACCAAAAATACCTAAAATGGAATGCTTTTCAGAAAGAATACTATGTTCTACTTGGTTGTGGACAGTAAAGAACGATATTCAAGATGCAAATCCTGGGGATGTTTACAGAAAAGGCTGCCAAAGCTCAGTAAATGCAGACCCTGGATGCCAAAGAATCGGCGACTTCCAGAGATGCATATGCGAGGGAGAAAATTGTAATCAGGATTGGCCTGACAACGACACAATTTCAGCTTTGGTTGACGAATTTACAACCCCAATTGTAGAGCGTAGTAGTTTGCTTCTGAAGAAAAAGCCAAAACGTAAACGGTGCGGTGGTTGTAAAAGTAGAAGATGGACAATGATAACGACAATCCTAACAGCAGAAGAGGTAGCCAAAGGATGGCAACCGGTTTCGTTTGATTGCGTTTGTCTTCCTCCACTCAAGAAAAAAGAGAAGCACGACAAAGAGATTGATTTTTATTAACAGATCAGAGCAACAACTACAAGCAGTTGACTTGTGAAAGTTTATTAATAACCCAATACTGATAAAACTGCCATCTGAGTAACGTTAAATTTTAAATATTTTCTTTATTGACATTTTAAGATTTGTAACCTAGCATGAAAATTGCATATAAAGTATATTTGTGTTGTTCTTTACTAGATAATTTTCACTAGCAACATTCAGGAATTTTACAGAATCTCGACAGAAAGAACTTCTTGGTAATAATTTAATCTGTCCCTAATGTATGTAACATTTCGATGCTAGTTGTTCTCAGAATTTTATCGAGATACAACAAAATATTAAATTTTTATTTAGTGGTTAATTCAATTATTACGAAAAAATTTACTTGTCATTGGTGTCTTGAGTATATAGTTAGCTAGTACAGCTATAAATCAAAACTGGAACATAATTTTCCATGTACTTTAGCGCATTTTAAAAACACTATTATTTAATATTTATTTGAATACATTCTAGACAAGAATAAACACAAATATTACGAAATGTATAACGAGGTTCCTATATTTCCTTTAATGATTTTTATCAAAATTGCTTAATAAAAGTTTCTAATCATGTTTTTAGATGCTATGAACAAATGTACACATTTTTTTCATGCAAACATAATGGATCCTTCTGTAAAGGCTATAATTGCTTAATTGCATAAAAGCATTTTCTATTGTCTGCGGCGAAATGAAGGACGTGGCTTTTTTATATCAAAGAAAATAATATTGCTGAAAGAACGGAAAACTTTTGGAAGCAATATTTGCCAAGATATACCCCACAAAATACATTATGTCAAAACCCAAATATTTTAAGGTTTTTTAAAACATGGGAGTTATATCATTTTTTCTAATCACTCTTTTCAAAGTATGCATTCTCACTGTAACTGCACTACATAGGCAAAATGAAGTTAAATATTTAATGTCGGAAGATCTATCCCGAGGAAAAAGACAGGCGGGCGACGGGGATGGCACGTGTTTTTTAGGAGCTAATCAGCATCCAGATCTACAAGTGGTATTTGTTGTTGATGCTGCTTTACCAAAAGAAACACGGTGGCCATCTATTCAACAAGAAATGACCAGTGATATGATGAGGATGATCAAGAAGAGTTACAAAGTGCAGTTTGGTCTCACAACATATCAAAGCTGGAAAGGGTACGTTGTACATTAAAAAATCTGTGGATCCAATTTTGTCGTTTAATTTTGTTTAAATTTTGAAGAAACAATTGCTACAATCTCCTCCAAACGTTTACCAACCAGCCTGATGTAATCATGCAGAAACTTAAAGGCCTTGCTGGTGAGACGGGGTTCGATATCAACAGTAATTCTAGCCTCACTATGGCGCTACTAATGACAATAGCTGATAAGAAGTTAAATTGGGTAAAAGAAGTATACCCAACTCCTAAAGCAGCAGTTAGAAAAGTGGTTGTGGCATATCCTCTTCGACTTTCTGACATGAGGCTTGAAAACTCTGGAAATAGAAAGGAACCAATTGGCAATGGCCTGGATACCTGCGAAAATTCACTACCACCGACTTCAAAGACGCTACAGTTGGTTGTGGAGAAGAACAATATGGTTGTTGTATTAGGGCTGTTTGAGCTTCACGGTAGATCAAATGCACTTGAGAAATTCTACTTTGATGGGATCTTCCCAAAAGGGTTTGACCGAGTTACTGGGGCAGTCCACAACAAGTTTGTGTCTGGGGGTAGGAACTGTTTCCATTAAATTATTTATGCCAAAATATTATACTCAATGAAATAAAAGTCTTTAACTTTATTGTATAGTTGGTATGGGTTACCAAGAGGTGGACATAATTCCAGGGAGTTTTCGACGAGATGCTGGCAACTTGTTCGATTTAATGGAGGATGAGGTGAACGTATGCATTTGGGAAGATCCGGAGCCATATAATACAGTTGGATTTTAAATTAACTGCTCTTCTTACACCTAAAGCTTGTTAACATGAAACTATAATGAATAAACTGAAAGTATATATTAAAGTTTCTAAATGCAATATTTTAAAACTGATGAGCAGATATTTCTTTTTCTTGTTTTCAAAACCTAATAATCATCGTCTGGCAGTACATGAATTGACATAAAAAACTTTTGTTTACAAGCGCCTTCCCTCTAGTAAATAAATGATACATATCGAATACAGCGTATGGTGCTCAAAAAGTGTTGGGTTTCAAAATATTTCTTGACTTTGCATGCAGTGCGTGTCAAGATTTGCTAAACTAAACATGAGTTACTTGTGTTTCGGTCTTTATCTGTGACTTGATCCGTAAATATATTTAGCATGAATGGTAGTGATCTCGTAAATATACAACAATGTTATGTGTATGCTTAGGAGTGTAGTTTCATGCCTCAATGTTCAATGAACACATTATGGATAAAACATTTACAAATTGGGCAGGACAATAAATTCAAATTAACGAAGAGTTTTTACAGAATATTAAAATTAAACTGCCACATTTACGTTTTCTTCTACTCCAAAACATCCCAACCATACCACTTCATAGAACATAATACATGTCACTTTCGAGTGAGTTCGATGTGCTAAAGGACTTCCAAGTTTTCATTAACTATTAATAAACATACATCTAGCTTGGATACTTCACTGATTACATCGCCAATACATGCCAACAATATACGAAAGCTAACACAATGCGAATGAAGACTCAGACGCTACCTTTACCCTTTTGTCCTTTTAGATAATTTTTTCATAAGGATCAAATAATGTATCTCTATCAATCAAGCATTTAAATAGGTAAGCATTAATAATTGAATCGTGCATAAACTTATCATGTTTCAACATATAATAAGTACACATTGTAATGTTTTTAGACGCCACAGTATGCGCAACATTTAATGCTCATCTTTTAACATACTTTTGTATTGAAACTGTAAATGTTTAGATTGTACGAAGTTTTTCACCTAGCTAGACATTTAAATACCTTACACTTATTTGGTGTTTTTTTCTGGCACAATGCCAGTCAATTTATTCAGCATTACAATACATATTGTGTTTAATTACATAAATAACCCATTGTTTCAACTTACAAGCAGAGTCAACATAGTGTCCACGCGGAATCGACACAACCCATAGCTTGTCCGATGGAGTCTTTGCGCTGGCTAAAATACATAAAATAGTTCTTCCGCGTGGGCCTAAATACGATAGTTATAAAGCATTCTGAGTTAGTAGGTAAGACCTGAGGACGCAACGTGCAGCCAACAATTTTGTATATAACATCAACAAAGATTATTTTAATACGTGAACTAATCTTAAATATCGAAAAAATATGGCGAAATATAATGATATAGAGATAGTTCAGTTTAAAGCTTTGTTTGTCAGATTATAGAGTTATTATGTATTTATTTCCAAGCACGTTGTATTTACCTCGCGTTATTTAAACATTCGACTTTTATTAGAATTGTCTCATAAAATGTTTATGATCATGTACAATGGTATTGTATTCATTCAAATACAAATGAGTGAAATCATTTACCGTAATTGTATTCTGGGATCTCACCTACTAAATAAAAATGCCTCGTACATAGCTATCGTATTTACGGCCACACACATAAATGTTTGTATACGTTTTAATCAGCAAAAAAACTTTATCGGATAAGGTATGTTTCATGTTGATTTCTTCTGGACATTATATTGACTACCCTTGTTAGTTTAATGTTTAGCAAAAAATGTCGTCCCATGAATTAATGGTTAACTACCAAAATCGTAGTTGAAAACCAAATTTTCTATTATTCTAATCAGTTTAACGAAAAAATAATTTTAAAAATATTATTTGAATCATACGGTAGTCATCAACTCTATTTGTTTTTTATTCAGTATTACAATTATTTTATGATTTTGAAAATCAATTCGATAACATTCACGTTGCAGCAAAAATGCGGCTGGATATAAAGGAATTGTTATTCGTTATGAATGTAGATATCTCTACATACAAAACAAGCAGTAAGTGGCATTTATTCATTTTGTAGGCTTGGTTATTTAAATGGTCACATATCTAAAGTAAATCTTTGCCGGATGAGGAGTGACAGGCATTGTCATATTGAGACCCTAATGTTTTGAATAAAGTATTTTCCAACTTTTTCAGGATATTTATACCAATTTATCTTACTGTTTCTTGGCTTGAAAATGGGGATTCCAGAATTCCCGATTTGACGTAAAAGTTTATTGTGTTATGCTTTCCAAGAACAGAATATATACAGTGGGGGAGGCACACAATCAGTCACGGCTAGTTTTTTCTACGGTCACGTTTCTATGCTAAGAAAAAATGGTAGACCATTAGCATTAAAATCCTTTATTTTTTTGCCGAGGAAACGCAAATATGAAGTCAGTTTCCAATGAAAGATCAGCCCTTATGTGCCCTGCAATATAAACCAACATGAACAAAATTTAAGAGCATTGACATGTTTATACAGCTATTATGTTTGCTTGTACGTCTAAATTATCAACTCGCGTCAGTTTCGTGCGTCATCAAGTCATAAAATGTTTTACACTTTAATCGTCCATTGTAGCAAGCTACCATTTACTATTACTATACCTACCGGCAGGGAATGCAGAGGTCTTAATAATATAATTTGTGCTGCCAAAATGAATGGTTTACTAGTTCTTGGAACATTCCTTTTATTACTGGTAATGATCTATCTCAGCAAAGCTTCAAACAGACTATAACTGAAAGCCCTTTTTAAAATCTTAGTGTTACTTGTACTAATTTATTAGGGAATTGCAGAAGCCACAGATTGGGCAAAGATTGCATCGCTGGCACAACAAGTCCGAGATGAAAGTAAAAAGGGTTCCACTGCGGTAAAGGAAGTAGCCGTGGCTGATAACTCTGTTGCAGGGAAAACTATTAGTGACATTGTTGACAACACTCATGCGAAGGCGAAAGTGCACGCAGATCAGCTTGCGGCTGGCATCAAGGACCAGTCCTTGACAGAACCAAAGGCAAAAGAAATTTACACGAAATTCCAAGGTGACCTTGCCAGGGGTCGTGCGGAGGCGCGTCCTGAACTCGATAAACTTTCACCAGCGGCTGCGACAAAAATAAAAGAAATTTTTAAAGCTGAGTATGAAACGGTTCAAGGTTTGATTGAGAAAATTCTTGGGCTACTCAAGTAAACAATGGAGAAAAAAAAACTAAAATCGCCACTTTGAAAATTATTCATTTTCCGGCTCATTTTAATTTTTGCTTATTATTTCCTAAACCTACAAAAAGAAATAAATGTAAATTATAATGAAGCAAACGTGTAAGGCATTTCAAAAATCATTAAAGAATTTATATCATACACATTCTTGGTACAAATGACAACCATTTAAGTATGAATGAATAAAAAACCGAGTTGAAAATTCATTGAAATCATTTTGCTCTTGCAGCGTTTATTGGCTTTTAAGGACTAAACTCATAAGGAATCTATAATTATTAAATAACAATATTGAACATTCGAAACAAATTTAAATATTTTTCTTATGAAAAGTTGTACACTGCTCTTTCTTGGGGGGATTTCATAAATACAGTACACAAAAAAGATAACATATACAGAAAGATACATATTTATTTTTCTAGATTCTACAGTACACCAGCTTAAATTAAGTTTTCAACTAATGTGAATAGACAAATACAATTTTTTCTTTCTTTTTTATATGTGCTTGAAAAGTTACATGAATCAGCAAGGTCAGTACAGGAAATAATTACATTGAGATGAAATCGTACATGTTATTACAATAGATATAGTTCTTGAGTGCATTTCATTACAACCAAAAGTTTTTTAACAACCTGTAATCAAAGTGTTCTCTAGTGTTGATTTCAAAATTAGTAATTCAAAAATACTATTTCATTTTGTTTATGTGAAAAATTTTGGTAAAATTATCTAAATACCTGAATAAAAATTACGTATGTTTTCTGAAAGTATGTTTTGGATAACTTGCAAAAGTGATTACGGAATAATAATTTCCGTTCAGAAAGAATCGAAACAAAGATATGTGAACTTATGAACAATTATCCTAATACAATAATGTGTTAGTATGCTAAAAAATATCATATTTACTCTTTTAGAATGTCTCAAGTAGAACAAACCTATATTTTTAAGTACATAATTTGAGTCACTTAA
Organism: Willowsia nigromaculata; assembly: GCA_034700605.1. NCBI lineage: Eukaryota > Metazoa > Arthropoda > Collembola > Entomobryomorpha > Entomobryidae > Willowsia > Willowsia nigromaculata. The sequence goes on from JAQIXX010005842.1 coordinate 9,278, forward strand.
CAATACTGAACCTCCTAATTATCCGAGGTTGTCCAACATCCCACGGAAAACGACTTTTGATGATCTTGCTGGTACAACAACTGTAGGGACGCCGTTTCCATCCAATTCTGGTTTGATGACATAGTCAAAGTAGTCACTCACTAAATACAAAATATATTTAAATAATTTTAGGGAGGTCATCAATAAAGTCACCTTTCATAATTAATAAAATGAATAAAAATTTGGTACTTGTGAATTGTCCAGTTCCAGCGCCAGCCCTTTTGCCCATGAATGGGACCAGAATTCGATTTGGAGCGGACTGGGGCAAACCAAGTCGCAAAACTGGGAGACCAGGATATGCTTCATTTTCGCGCTTTTGTAGTGCATGATATTGTTCTACAATTTGGTATAAGTTATCCTTGAATTCTACATTGCATTTTAAATAAATTTATCATAATTATTATTGCTACTTACCATTTAAGATATTAAAATTTTCGCGTAGGTTTCCATCAGAGGACGACGTAGAAGGTGCTGGTAATCCATTTACTACCAGAGAAAGAACTGAAAACAGAATAGATCTTACAAAAACACTAGACGCCATTTTCTAGTTTAGAAGTTATCCCCACAAAGTAAAAATAATGTTGACTCTTTCAGCTTGCTTTCAAAATAATATGTGAGGTGATGTTTAGATTCGCTGGAATGCTTTTATACTTTGAAAATTATGTGGGATGAGAACGAATTGGAATTAAATTTTCAGCATAAGGAAGAAATCCTATTTTATTTGATGACCATATGCAGAGACAAATTGTCACTTACAATGATTTTCAGCATGTTATGAAAACATTTCAATATCCTGTTGATTATTTACATATACTAAGCCATCCAACCAGCGAGTAGAATGGACAGGAGTAACAATGATTTCCATTTCCTGTGAGCAGACATTGTATTATTCAAAGGATTTACACTTTACACCTACATGCCATGTGAAAATTAAAAACGTAGCGCTGAAAATATTTATAACTCTTTCTCTTTATACTTTTAGGAATAAGGTTACCAGAAAAGGAAATAATTTGAGAGTCATTTTTTTCATTCGGAGCCTGGTCTAACATATAATTGGTTTTGTTATTTTTTCTACGGGCTTTGCTTAATTTTTATAAAGAAAATTTTATACAATATAGTACATTTTTGCGTTATTTTTCAATACAATATAAAACCATGTGTATGATCTTATCGAAAGCAATGACAACAATGATCAATACTTAACTTAAAATTTACATAAAGTTTATGACATACTTTAACTTTGAGTAGAAAGAGCCACTCATTCTTGTCATTTTACAAAATTTTCTCAACTATTTATGTCACGCATTGAGTTTTAAATTAGTTTTGTCTCTCTATAGGTTTAAGATACATTGTTTCAGGATTTTTAGTAAATAAAAGTATCAGAAAAACAAGTTTACTTCAAGTGTATTTGTATTATAGATAAGGGAATTGTAGTATATAAAACAAACACAAATATTTTAAGGAGTCAAAGTTTTATGCCTGAATTATATATCTTAAAATCAAAATGTAATGAATTTATTTAGAAATCTCAAGTCAAATTCAGCAACAAGTTTTTTAGAACTTTTCAATTGTGCGGATGTCAAGTATGCACAGCCTGATTCGGTGTGTGTCACATTCATTTTGCGCCTCCAAATTGACTTTTTTCTATCATGCAGGAATATGGATGAGAAACAATACTTTACAGAAATATTTTGAGAATGAAGCCAGATACAAAATTGCTCGAGCTATTTATACCATTTGCTTGGAAAACATATTTCATACTAAGCGAGTGACAATAACGTGCCATGTATCTTATTGTTTTTGATAGACTATTGTGCTTTTATCGCTTCCAGGAATAGCATTTTATATAGACGAATTTACATATGTAAGCCAAAAGGTTTTATACTATGACGGAGAGCTGTTGTATATGTTTATGTAGCAACCGCAAAGATGCTACCAGTCGCACTTAATTATGCAGTAATTTTTCTAAGCTCAAATATAGAACATTTTCTTTTTATAATAATTTCTTCAGTAGGGAGTACCAGTAAACTAATGATGACAAGTGAGCTAACAAGATGTTTGTGTTGAGGACGGAAGACATGTTGATGAAATCACACAACACGTAGACCGGTGCACTGGCCAAAGCTGAAGTTACAGTATGGAGTACATATGTATTATGGGAACGCTTTATTGATTGGAATTTGATTCTTAGTGTAGACATAGGATATAAAAATTTGTGTACCTATTTAATTTGTTCAAGTTTCAATGATACACTGCTCTTGAATCCATGCAAAACGTAGTGATGGATTTTTGAAAGGAAACCTACTTGGAGATTTATTATTTTGGATCAGAATCCACCTTTACACTGGCTTACGATGATATAACCTGCTACCACAATGTAAACATTAACAAATTAAGAGGACTTATTAATAGTAATCAAGGTCAGCCAAACCGTGAACATATTAATTTTTTTAACATGTAGGCTTTCTAAGCTTTCTATATTCTAAGCTTTCACGACACTTTGTAATATCAAGTTCATTGTACGTTGTGCATGATATTGTATTAAAAAGTATAAGAGTGTCACAATGCACTTGAGTTCTAGCTGTGAATGATATTTTCACACATTTTCACTCAATCTCAATTATACATGGCTAATATGACAGGTATGCATGGCATTTTTGTTCAATCCATCCATTCATACTTGAAACTTCATATACCCAACAACCCAACCCAAATACGCGAAATTGTTTCTTTAACCGGTACAAGCAAAGATTTGGTAAAGAATTCAGCACTCAAAACGTGGACAAAATATTTACTACAAAGTTTCAAACTATGTGTGCATTCACTCAAAATGCTTGTTAGCATTTCCATGCTGTATATTAAACATGCAATAAGAATTCCTAAAAGGTATATTGTGAATACCGCTTGAATATTTCCTTTCATTGTTGGTGCTTTAAAATCTTGAGTTACCTCCTCATTTCCAACTTTGAGCTCTATCAAATTGAACCAGTACCTCCAAAGCCCTGTAACTGTGAAAGTTTCAAGTCTTGTCATTACATTTGGATGCATTAAGCCATGAGGAGCAAACGTTATAGATGCATTCACATATTTTTCCTTTCCTATGAACACATTTCCATTAACATTATCTCGAATCGATTTGATTTTATACTCATTACATAAGCGAAGTGGAAGGAGAATTGCTATGTTCACACAAGACCTCCAAGACTCAGCAATAAGATTTTCTTCGACATTTCTTAATTGGTTCGCTATAGCATTCATGTAATTCGTACCATTTTCAGGATCAAATTTTGTCCAGTTTGGCCACATTGCTTTAAGCGTTTCATGTATGTGCTCGCTCAATTTTGGATGTATAAATGTTCCATTTTTTATTTCCTCTGAAACCAGTTTTTCCGCAAAGAACAATGACACTTGGGATTCAATTAAAAATGGAAAATATGAGTCGCCCGACTTGAACTCATGATTTGTCCAATATGAACCCGAAAAATTTCTGAGAAAATCTGCGTTGTAAAGTTCCCACCAATCTTGTATTCCCGCTGTTGTATCGATTGTAGATCTAGTTAAAACCGTAAAATTGTCACGAACTAACTCCGACATTTTCTCGTATGGCATTAGATGTCGTGGAGCGATTAGGTTGTAAACATTTGTATTTTTGTAAGCGTTACTCAACACGATTCCAGCAAGCAAACAGGAAGTTATTATGTAGCGGTGTTTTTCTAAACGTAGTAGTTTAGCCTTGAATGGATCTCCTTGCTCTAGTAAACATTTTAATAACATAAATAAATGTTCTGTGTATTCGCATATTATGTTATGATGGTGGAATTTTGATAGTTTGATGGAAACGTTTGCAACTAATATCAAAGAGAGCAATATGCACAGCCAAACTTGGCCTTGATAAACACTGATGAATTCAG